>BTPG01000006.1:56681403-56898903 GCA_036245525.1 Semisulcospira habei
CCCTCCAGGGCAGATCCGGGTGGGGGTAGATTAAATTACGCCTGACCCCACGCTACGCAAAATAAATTACGAGTGCTCAGCTCGACCGAGAAAATGCGAGCCGTAAAGCAATAAAGCTAGCATTTTCTCGGTTTAACTAAACACTCGTAATATATTTTACGGACAGCCGGCCAGGCATGATTTATCTTATTTATACAATGACTTTTTGAAAGGGTTTTAACCTCGACATTTCCTATCTCTTCTAAGTGGTGCAGTGTCACAGCTGGATGTCTTTTACTTTACCCCGCCCCGCTTGCTGATCGTTGCGTGGTATTGCAACGAAAGAGTCCAAAGTGCGGCGGAGAACGCAGAACCTTTATCACGTGAAATGAGACTGCCTCGTAAACAAATTTTCGGGAAAAGCGCGCGAGGTATATAACAGCTATTGTTTTCATTCCTACGTCACAAGACCAATCCCTCTGGCGCAAACTGTACCACGTGTCCTCGCTACAAAAACCCTTGCAGCTACTTTGTGAAGTGCCTTTGCAAAGCGTTTTGTTTCACAAAAAGAGACTGGTTGGTTGGTTGTACATTGCTTAAATTGGTTGGTTGGTTGTACATTGCTTAACGTCCCGACAGCAACAAGACTTTCTCAGGACGTGTCTGCACTGCTTGTGAAAGAAAAACCTAAACAGAATATTGAATGTCAGTATGTCGCCAGCCGGTCTAATATGCTAAATAAACCTAAGACCATTTGTAGCAACACACATCCAATATCAAGAGCTACAGAAAGCGCAGACAGTAGAGAGAGTTTAAAAAAGGAAAATACAGGTGAATGTACCAAGGGTAGACAGAAACTCGTGCCCCAGAATACAGGGGAAAAACTACCCTGGGGGCTGACCAGGGTGACCCTGGCAACTAAAAAGTAGTTAACCCCACCCAAGTCCCCCAGGGCAGACCCGAGTGGGCGCACAAAAAGAGAGCATCAAAATGTTCTAAAGTACGAAGTTACTTAGTTTTGTTTGAAACAATAGGCACACCACTGGAGTTGTTTGTAGCACAAATTTGTAGTAATATATAACTCGGCACTTAAGAAAACACCTTTGCGGAATCGAAAGCACATCGGCGTCTTATGCAACTATTTTATTGAAAAATTTTGTAGTCTTTTGGGGCAAACAGTCACTCGCCTCTTCCATTGCATTATTTTGACAATCTGTAGACAATGGTCAATGCTGCAAGTCAAGCAGACGGCAACTCGTCATGAAAGATCTTATCATCAGTATTATGTCATAAGTCTACTATGTAGACCCTACATTTTATTTTGACGTCAGTCATGTCTGGTGTGATCCAGGTCAAAAGATGTCTTCTCGCTGGGAGAAAATCATTATTCAGTGACATTTGATCAGATTGATTTCGTTTACGAAATTAGCAGAGATATGAAAACTAATATGTTGCTGGTAGCAATGGTTTGCTGCACGGCCCCTTGTAAGCCTGAGGGAGGTCAAATTAACCATTGTACCCCTCAGGCCTTCGGCATACAATGATTAATTTGACCTCCCTCAGGCCTACACGGGTCCGTGTAGCAAACCATTGCCTACCAACAACTTACATCAACCATCACTACAAGCTTTTGGACGCAATCTGCCGATCGGAGTGTTGGTTTAGATTGAGCCAGTGTGCAAAGGTCATAGAACCGACAGCAGCCGAGGTCGGCCCGATGGCCGCCTTTCTTTGCTGCGGAGTCACACTTCAGGGCAGCGGGGTCATACGAGCGATAGCCTTACATAATTTAAGTGCTTTTGATGCGAGTGATTCAAAAAGACTATGCGGTGGAAATGTTTTCACGCAGCCTTCTAATTCAGACATCTCAGACCACAAAGTAAACACAAGAAGAAAAAAAAGCACCACGGCGCCCGTGTGCTCAGACTAATAACACTGGTTACTGGCCTAGCTCGATCAGCTCCAATAATGCAGAGCGCAACGAGAGAGGTAACCAGTGTAAGTGCGGTTTCAACAAGAGTCAATTAGTTATTTTTTACAGGGATTCTATAATAGTATCCCTGTTTTATACCAGTACGTTTACGAATAGCTTTATTGACTAGCCGCGTTGCATTCAAATTATTCATTTCCAAAAGTGTTCATACTGCACGTTAGCAATTATATTTTGGAAATGAAAAGCGTATCAGTATGTATGTTGTGACGAAACTGAAATTAATTTCTGAAGAAAATTTCTTCACACTGCAAATAAAAGAGCGAGAGGATGCTGAATGCGGCAAGAGAAAAAAATATCATCAGCGCAGGAAACGCAGACTAGTGCAAGAGGCATACAATTTCAAACTCCAGAATGCAGTATTTAGGTCATAAACACTTGAGAGAAATCGGCTTTGCGTTTGAGATTATGTTGCTATTGCGACTATTGTTGCTGACGGTCTAATTGATGTTGCTCAGTGTCGTCGTCCGAGTGTTGTCGCTGTTGTTGATTCACCACACCCATCCATCCTCGGCGTGTGATGGCCTTAATAGCATGCCTAACGTTAACATATTCAAGGAGCCCGCGTCAATAGCTGCAAAAGTTTCGTGTGGCCTTGCCTGTGGCAACGCTATGCACTTCCGCATATTGATGCCGGGCGCATTGACTGGTTTTAATGTATTCGAGACGTGCCGCATCCAGATACGCGGCATTAAGCCGCGTATCCCCGAATGCAGCACGGCCGGCTCGAATGCTGTGTTTAATCCCAATAGCTAACTATACTTGCAGCCATCCATCCATCCGTTCATGTATCTATCCACCCATCCGCCAGTTATTTTCGTGTAATCTGCAGTGTAAGCCGCCTCCCTCAATTGTCCTGTTATCGCTAAAGGCCGATCCTTATTGTGTTCATCTACGTCACGACATGACGTCACATTATACCACACAGGTCAACCGCTGTGACCAGCCCACCAACTCGTCTACACACGAATGTACCCACCCATGCGCACACCATCCACGCATCATCCTACCCACCCATCCACCTCGGTTCGTCCATCCATCCATCCACGAGTACGTCCATCCATCCATTGACCCACCCACCCATCCGTCCATTCATTCAACAGTCCGCCTTTCCGTTCGTTCATCCATCCATCTGCCCGTGCGTCCGTTCATTAACTCATTCGAGACGTGCCGCCTCCGGATACGCGGCTTAAGGCCGCGTATCCGGAGGCGGCACGTCTCGAATGAGTTAATTGACCCACCCACAAATCATTACACCCTGTCTTACCACTCTTGTGCATGCAGCCACTGGTACTATAAACAGTACAGCACATACACTGTAAACAGTACAACACATACACTGTAAACAGTACAACACATACACTGTAAACAGTACAACACATACACTGTAAACAGTACAACACATACACTGTAAACAGTACCGGTGGCTGCATGCACAAGAGGGTTAACGCATTGTACCCTATAGGCGCCAAGCTATTCTGCCACCACCCTTGAACTATCATGGTCGAGCCATATATTGTTGTTTTGTGTCGCGGGCAGAATGACTGAGTTAATTATATACATGATATATAACTCCACACTCATCTGTTCGTGTGCGTGCGTGCGGGTGCATACTCAGACCGGCTTTGAGCGCACTGGGTCACACATTATGAAAAACTAAATCCACAGTGAAGTGTGTATTTGGCAGAAATCTATTTTTCCACCGAAACTGTGTGTAAATACAAACACAGGCGTATCCCCACGACTGCTTCTATACATTTATTTTCTTTCCTTAAAACTGCGTTTAAATTGATGCCGAGGGTGTTGATTGGTCTCTTCAGAAAATACGCACTTTCTTTTCGTGAAATAGGCGCCTTTTGTGCACTATGCTTGACGTCGGCAAATACAGCCTCAGTTTATTTTTAAATTTTTTTTTTGTTGTGCGTGGGATGCACTCTCACCTTTTTTTTTCTCTCCATATGCTTAATACGCTTTTTGAGCATACCCGTTACATCCATACCTCCAGAACACACAGAACAGGGACGGATCAGTTACCTCGAGGGGGCGGGGGGGGGGGGGGGTGTTCCAACTTTTTGTGTTTGGGACCTTTAACCTGATACAAAAGGCCTCCCCGACTGTAACGCACGCAGACTTGCCCACAGTCGTACGCACAGACTCTCACGCAACAGACGCATACACCGCCACTGACTCAGACGGGCGCATTTATGCGGTAAAACACAACACACGGGCTCCCTTTCTAAAGTAACCTTTATACACTATAAATGAAAAAGAACGACTTAAATGACTATCAACTATATACACTGTTCTATTATCACACCACACACGTATCACAATATCTTTGCCAGGTTAGGTCTTAGTCTCACATTGCCTCCAACCTGTTTGATGTTGTTGCCTGGTTACGTTGGTCCTTCTCACGTCTAGGCGTGAAAGTCCTTCGTCGTACGCTTGTTGCCGTCCTGTCTCTCTCTGGGCACGGACGTCCTTGTTCTCGTACGGTACTCACTTCTCGCTTGACTTGGGTGTCTTGGTTCCCAGTCAGACTCATTCTCAGAAGAGCTGGAGGGATGACCTCACGTAGGTCCCACCTGCGACTCGACGTCTCGGCGTCCGTCTTTCCACTCTCGTTACAAGAACTCTGAATAGACAAAAGTCCCAACGTAACACTTGCCAAACACACAACATATTGGATCAATGAGAAACGTCACGTAACCTGGCTGATACAAATAACCCACACGTTCATTCACACACACACACACACGTGCTTCATAAACTATTTTCGTATCACCCCATCTCTGTCACTATCTTGAAACAGACTATAGCCTAACACTCTTGCTATACATTACTCTATACCCTGGAAAAGACTATGTTTAACCAACCACGTACTATCTTCCTAGCGGCTTAGACATACACACTTCATATTCCTTTAGTCATCTAACTCGGTAAACAACTGTATACAGAAACACCGGTTACTTCACCGAATTCTAAACATACTATAACTAAACCAAACCGGAACACCGCTATACAACCACATTAATCTTACCACGCATACTGTCTTTAACTAAACAACTATCAATACTACGTTTATAGAAACGTACCTGAAATCTAGGCTTCAGAGTCTTGGAATGCGGGCTAGGTAACTCAAACAACCGTTCCATACGACAAAACAGCCCGCACTCCCGATCTAGACCTCTGACAGTCACAGCTTCCGCCTAGAACTCACTAAACAGAACTCACTAAAAAATCCCGTGCTAACCATGTCTTACATATTCCACGTGGACAGCAGGCCCCACGGACTTTCGGCACAAACAAACCGTTAACAAAAACCGTACCGTACTAATCCTATTGTGCGAGCACTATGCACAAGCATAGAGCTTCATCACACCGACGCTAGACCCTGCTTCCAGGGGCCGAAAAGCGGGGGGAGGGGGTGTGGAGGTGGAGAGAAGGCGCGTGCGTGTTCAGACTCTCACCGTTCGCCAAAATTTCAAACAACAGAGGGGGTGGTGGTGGTGGTGGTGGTGGGGGGGGGGGGGGGGTGCGTGTGTTAAAATTCGCCAAACTTTAAATGTGGGGTGGGGTGGGGTGGGTCCAAACACCCCAAAAAAGGGACTTTACTGTAGCATTTTTTTTTAAATTTGGGTGGGTGGGTGGGTGGGTAGGTGGTTGGGGTTCCGGAACCCCCTGGATCCCCCCTCCAGATCCGCCCCTGCAGAATATCCAGTTCAGAAGAAAAGGTACAAACCTCAACACTTCAGTCACTGACAGACATAACAATCATATGTTCATTGACGCGAGCTTCTGATCTTTGCTTTGTGAACTGCAAAGAAAATCACAAGAAAATCCGAACGAAGAATGAAACACCCTTAGAAGAGACAATTACAACACAATTGGATTTAACTCATTGTGTCCCAGGTGCGAAATCCCCACATTTTGGAGTTGTCCTCTGAGGACTGCATTACAATTCAGGAGAAAGATCGACCATGATAGTTCAAGGGTGGTGCCAGAATAGCTTGGCGTCTATAGGCGTCAAGCTATTCCGGCACCATCCTTGAACTATCATAATCCAACAATATCTGGCTGTGGTGTGTCCGGGCTGGATTTAATGTGAACTGGATTTAGGAAGGAAAGCCAACGAAACAAAATCATCGTCCGAGCCTAGTGAGGGGTAAACCAACAATAAACAAAACGAAACAAGACAAAACGTAACACACTGAAACAAACCAAACCAAACTAAACCTTCTGCCTTTGTTTTCTATAGAAATCTGTTTGGTAGGGTTCGATTCTAGTCACAGGCCTGACCCCGTTTTGCAAAGAAAGGCTGGGATTACGCTACCCAAATTTGGGAGGCGTCCTCTTACAAAATGTAACCCTTTTCGGCTGTCGAGGAATCATTGCGACAAAACCTCTACCGACCGCCAAAGGGTAAACACACACCTGCTGTGGGTGATCGTTCTATGCATTCTGATCGTCATTTTCTTTTCATTCAAGTATATTTTTCATCAGATGAAACAAATTACAAGTTATGAATGTGATGACTTTGACCGAGAACAGTGTACGCCCAAAAGCTTCTTTTTTTAGGACTAATTTTATAATTTTACAACCTCTCTTTTCCTCTATATTTTTGTCTTTGATAAAACATGATGCAGGGCTTGAAAACCATGTCTGTACAGCGGAAGGTGGGATTAAAGATCATGTGTAAACAGACAAAAAGCTACTCAATCCAGAAGTCTCCCGTAATTTTTCTATCTGTAGGGACATTGAGCATACCAAAAATCTATATGAAAATTTGCCCGCCTGAATGGTACCGGTTTCGAGCTTGGCTCACGGACTATCTCTTTCTCTCTGATAGTGAACAGAGCACACGCAATATTATTTTGTTTGTTTTTGTTTCAACTAATTGTATAGTCTCTCCCTCTTTTAACCCTGTGAGCGTCGGAACCGGTTTTCGTCGCGTTGATTCCTGCAGGAATCATCGCGACAAACTTCAACCGCTACCGACACCCAATGGGTTTAATTCAGTTGAAGAAAAGACTGAGCGGCGTAGGTAGAGCAACCCTGCTTTTCGAGAGCCCTACAAACCCACACGTGTTTGCGGCTTTACCCTAAATAACATGGCCGGCATAATTATGCAAATGTATACGTGTGGAGTGTCCGAGAAGGGGCAGGCGCGTGCTTATAAACGGAACGATGGCTGGCCAAGTGGAGGCTGCAAAGAATGCTCTGTGTGTGCCTGGCCATCCCTTCAGTATCCAAAAGGTCATCGGGCCGACGTCAGCCGGCCGCCGTTGGCCTGCGCACGGTCGTGCGCAGGCCAACGGCGGCCGATGTCGGCCCAATGACCTATGCGCACTGGGATTTACGTTTAGATACACGGGTGGTGGTGGTGGGAGTGGGGGTGGGGGGAGGGGTGGTGTATGGTTTGGCAATGGCTCTGCCCTGTGATGGAAACAGACCGTTAGTAAGTCCTTGTTATGTGTAAAGCGAGATTTTCAGTGCATTACAATGAAAATCCCGCTTTTCACAAAAACGGACTTGCTGCCTTTTGATGAAGTGTCCTGTGGATTCGGTGTGGCCAGCTAGTCCACTCGGACCTACGCTCCAGGTCACAGATGCTGGGGCCACACCTCTTTTAGGTCAAATTGGCAAATGGCCCACTAGAGCTGATTGCTGCAAGCACAGAGCATGCCCAAATCAAACACTTACTTCTTTATTATTAGCCATGTTTTTTTTCCCCTCCGCATACATGAAAGATCATTCATCTGCGCAAAAATAGGTTCATGTTTGCAGAAGTCTAATGTTTGCATTGCGCATACAAAACATGCTGCGTAATGGTCATAATTATTTTATTTACTCCCCCCCGCTCCCCCATCCCCCGCTGCTCCGGGGGTGGGGGGAGCGGGGATGGGGGTGGGGGTGTTTGTCAGGGCACAGTGCGCGCCCCAAATCATTATTTTCATAACTAATTGAAACCCCCCCCCCCCCCCCCTTCTGTGTTAGTGAGCAGAGCAATATCACCGTCAAACGCACATCAACACATACTTTCCGTTTCTTTTTTCAAAGAGTGGACTTCAAGTTTTCTCGTGCAACACGTCTATTTTCTCTTCGATCTCGTCCCCACCGTTGACACTGAGAGAGAGTCCTTGCCATTAACCCCTCGTTTTACGGACTGTGGGAAAGGCTGTGTTTTTTGAAATCACTGCGGTAAATTGAACGTCAAAGATCGCCCAGCCGTCAAAGGAACTTGGATGCAATCTGGTTTCAGCAATAGGCATAGATCCTCATGTGCCCCAAGCAGTTGCGGGGGCACATGAGGATCTATACCTCAGTCTTGCAGTTGGATGGTGTTCAATTTTTATCGGCAGCGACTGGGATAACCAAGTCGAACAGACGCGGTTAGCGGTCGTATACTTGACCCGCGCGACAACCTTCAAACCGAGGCGACCATGGCGCGTGTCTGTCAGTACTGACACCACAGACAAAAGGCACGGATTCTCTTAAGGCCCTGGGGTCAGTTGCATGACATGAGCGAGCTTAGTCCTGCGCCAGCCACTAAGCAAGGTGCGCCGCGATAGCGGCGCACCTTGCTTAGTGGCTGGCGCATGACTAAGCTCGCTCATGCAACTGGCCCCTGGCGTTCATTCCGGCCTTCTGTCAAAGGGTAGACCTACTCCGGCTTTCCTTCCAGCAAAATAAGCTGAGGAAAATGTCCAGAACCCCTACCCTTAAAAAAAAAAGAAAAGACATAATGTATAATTAAATCAGTACAGTCGACTTCGCTTATAACAATGTCAAAAGTCGGGCATAATTTATATTTTTGTCAGAGATCCCGACAGCACCATTTCTCCATTTCAGCAAGTTACTACGCTTATAACAAACTTCGGATATAACATCTGGGTCCCATGATATAACATCTGGGTCCCATGATATAACATCTGGGTCCCATTATATAACATCTGGGTCCCATGATATAACATCTGGGTCCCATGATATAACATCTGGGTCCCATGATATAACATCTGGGTCCCATGATATAACATCTGGGTCCCATGATATAACATCTGGGTCCCATTATATAACATCTGGGTCCCATGATATAACATCTGGGTCCCATCATATAACATCTGGGTCCCATCATATAACATCTGGGTCACATCATATAACATCTGGGTCCCAGGCGATTTGTCAAGTTGTATCCAAAGTTTATTGTAAATAAATAAATTAATAACAAGATGCCGAGGCAGACAGAGCGGCACTGCTGTATGGCGACGGCCGTGCCTCGCTCGTAGAAGACAACCCAAATTTTCCCTCTTGGAACAATTAACATCTTCACTGACGAGAAAACGCGTATGCGATCTAACCGCAAGAGGCATGTTTCCTCAAGAGCCCACGCGACTGCAGGGGAGAGGGGGGGGGGGGGGGGGTTCATGAGGATCTATGCTTCTTGCTGAGACTACTTTGTGTCTGTGTTTTTATGACGGTCGTGGCTTTTGGTCGTTCAGTGAACACAGATTTCAGGAACACAGTGTACGTCAGTAGGCAGGGAAGGGGTTAAAAAAGAAGACAAAATGCGCGTCTGCTTCAGTCACTGGGTCAAGATGTGTCGACGTGCACTTGTGGAAAATGTTCGCCCTCGGTCAAACCTGTTTGGCCATCAATTTGACCTGCTACCGCTAACACACTTCTGTTCCAGGAGACCTATATTAACCCTTATCATTCGGAATACACCAGTGTGTAAAATACGTGTGACTAAAATAGTTCAAGGGTAGTGCCAGAATAGCTTGGCGCCTCTAGGCGCCAAGCTATTCTGGCACCACCCTTGAACTAAAGCCATTGGTCTATATCCTTATCTGTAAGTACTATAATGTAGCTTGCATATGGCAGTGTACAAATTTGAAGCCTGTAGCCTCAGTATGATATGGGTTAAACGGGCAGTAGAATCGTGCTTGGGCCAACGACAGCTGGTGTCGGCCCGATGACCGTTTAAGTACCGTGGTGATACTACTAACACACTTCTGTTTTGTGAAGACATACTAAAAGGGGGCAAGAGAATGTTAGAGTACTGCCGCGTATGTACTTTTCACTGTCCAAAATAAGCAAGACTCAAGCACTTGTATGTGTGTATGAGAACCAAGTGAAAATATATTAAAGGAGTACTATTTCTAGCAAGGCCTTGTAATTATAATAATAATAATTACGGTATTTATAATGCGCTTATCTTATAATAATTATAACTCTAAGCGCGCACTCACAACTCGCACACGCATGCGCACGCTTTAAACAATGACTCACGTAACACAAATAGTGAAAATACATTACGACGGTCAGCTTGGGGTGGGGAGTGTGGCGATATAGTAATTGAGTAATTGTGAACGTTTTTTTTTTTTTTTTTTTTCTGTTCTTGAGTCACCCTATTCAAATTCATTCACAATTTCTATGAACCAAGTTTCAAACCAAAATGACTCATGCAAAATTTGGAGGAATCTGCAAAGACCGCAATGGTTGCAGACAGGCACCAAGCTAATCTGGCACATCCTTTGAACCGATCTCGCGCGCACGTGAACGCACGCACGAACACACACGCGCGCGCACACACACACACACACCACAGACTAATGTAAACTATGTAAAAGCACTGCCTTTATTTGGTATTTCTTGGACAACACATGGCAACCGATCCATTCGATTGATTGATTGATTGTACATTGCTTAACGTCCCGACAGCAACAAGGCTTTCTCAGGACGTGCCTGCACTGCTTGTGAAAAAAAAAACCTAAACAGAACATTGAATGTATGTCGCCAGCCGGTCAAATACGTTAAATAAACCTAACACATGGGGCCTAAATAAAGCTAAGACCATTTAGCAACACACATCCAATATCAAGAGCTACAGGCAGTGCAGACAATAGGGAGATTTTTAAAAAGGCAAATACAGGTGAATGGACCTCGGGTAGACAGAAACACATGTCCCAGAATAGAGAGAAAAACTCACCCTGTGGGGCTGACCAGGGTGACCCTGGGAACTAAAAAGTACCTAACCCCACCCAAGTCCCCCAGGGCAGACCCGGGTGGGGGACGATCCATTCGATTCACCAGACGTACAACCCTCACAGAACACAGTACAAATGTACACTAATGCACAGTACAAAACTAAAAAGATACATGTGTGTGCTGGTCTGTGAATATGAACCCTATGCTTCTATTCCTTGAGATTAAAAAAAAAATCCAAGACCGGCAAACATTCATTCACAGACAACTCCCAGTGACGCTCTATGCCTAAAGAACTTAGCACATCTTCACTGCTGAGAATAATAAAACACCACCCAACTGCAAGAGACATAGATCCTCGTGGGCCCCCGCGACTGCGGGGGCTCACGAGGATCTATGACTCTTGCTATATCCAGGTTCCATGTGCGGTTGTGGCTTTTGATCGATGAGTGAACAAAGATTTCAGTTACAAAATAATAATAATAATAATAATAATAATAATAATAATAATAATAATAATAATAATAAGCGCATTAAATAGGCGCTTTATCCCAATTGAAAATCGGCTCAAAGCGCCGCCGCGAACTGAACCCAACAAGCATGCTCACGTGAATCGCGCGCATTCACTCACACACAGTACATAAACACAGAACATTCACGTGGTGCTAAGGGCCAGCTCAAGCGAGCTACTGTAGTTTTTGGAAATTCGAAATCGTTTGTATTTGAAATTTGACAAAGTGGGCTGAAACTGATACCAAATATGTGCCCAGTGGCAGGGAAAAGTTGCATGAAGGCAGCAGCGCCGGTAACAGAACCAGTGTCTGTATGTACAAAGGGCCGGTTAACACATTTAGCCCTAAAGTCTATAACATCACAGTTGTCCTCTGAAGACACAAAGGTGGATCCCGGAGGGGGAGGGGGTTTGGGGGAGGGGGAACAGGATTCCCCCAGGACCCCCTCCCTGGGCAAAAATTATTTAAAATACTATAACAAAGTCCTTTTCTGAGAGCTTGAGAGTTTAAATACCCCCCCCCCCACCCCCCTCAGTGTCTCGTGTTACAGTGTATGTGACCTACAGTGTCTCGTGTTACAGTGTATGTGAACTACAGTGTCTCGTGTTGGTGTATGTGACCTACAGTGTCTCGTGTTACAGTGTATGTGACCTACAGTGTCTTGTGTTACAGTGTATGTGACCTACAGTGTCTTGTGTTACAGTGTATGTGACCTACAGTGTCTCGTGTTAGTGTATGTGGCCTACAGTGTCTCGTGTTACAGTGTATGTGACCTACAGTGTCTCGTGTTACAGTGTATGTGACCTACAGTGTCTTGTGTTACAGTGTATGTGACCTACAGTGTCTCGTGTTACAGTGTATGTGGCCTACAGTGTCTTGTGTTACAGTGTATGTGGCCTACAGTGTCTTGTGTTACAGTGTACGTGACCTAGTGTCTTGTGTTACAGTATGTGACCTACAGTGTCTCGTGTTACTGTGTATGTGACCTACAGTGTCTTGTGTTACAGTGTATGTGA
Source organism: Semisulcospira habei (assembly GCA_036245525.1). Lineage (NCBI taxonomy): Eukaryota > Metazoa > Mollusca > Gastropoda > Semisulcospiridae > Semisulcospira > Semisulcospira habei. The sequence continues at coordinate 56,693,886 of BTPG01000006.1, forward strand.
CCTACAGTGTCTTGTGTTACAGTGTATGTGACCTACAGTGTCTTGTGTTACAGTGTACGTGACCTAGTGTCTTGTGTTACAGTATGTGACCTACAGTGTCTCGTGTTACTGTGTATGTGACCTACAGCGTCTTGTGTTACAGTGTATGTGACCTAGTGTCTTGTGTTACAGTGTATGTGACCTACAGTGTCTTGTATTACAGTGTATGTGGCCTACAGTGTCTTGTGTTACACGTACCTAATACGACTTTCCTATTCTCATGCTGCGGCTACATGACCACAGGATTGTGAGGTGGGCTATACAGTGATGCATACTCATGTGGAGTGAAACCAAACACTTTGAAATATTCACAAGAGCTCATGTACACTGTGTGATCCCAGGGCTTGTAATGGTCTGGAGTTAAAAAAGAGGAAATTGGCCAGGGTCCAGGTGCCACCTAGGCGCTGGTAGAGGGTGCAGGGGAATGACCCCCCTTCCTCCGCCATATACAAATTGTAGCATTTCAAAGTGCATTCTTGATGAGCAAAATCGTTGTCAAACTTTTTTGTTCCATGGAAAACCATACTGTTCTCAGCGGATTTTTCTTTTTAATAGCGGAAATTCGCGGAACTGCGGAAAATTACAAGCCCTGGTGATCCTCCTGAGTGCATGCACCCGAGGCATCTTCAAGAGCCAATGTATTCAAAGAGTATCTGAAAAGACTGTCAAGATGAGGGTACCGAGGATCTACAGTTCTGCCCAAGCCCATGAACGTATCTCAGATTGCAGGGGCTCATGAGGACCTAAAACACAAGCTAGGCTCATGAGAAACACAATGTACACAAAGAAACATACACTTCTTCCAGTCTGTGCATATGACTCGGAAGTTATCTGGAGACTTTAGTTTGCTATCTCATCATGGTCTGGTCACGTGGCCTTCCTAGATTTGAAAGCCAAACACAGTGTGTAACACAGTACACTGTATGTAACACACGACACTGTATATAACACAAGACAGTGTATGTCACATACACTGTAACACATTAAGACAAGACACTGTATGTGACATATAGTGTTCTCAAACTTGCACGACAGTGACCACTTCAGCCTCTCTTTTGCTATTGCAGGTGAGCCAATATTTTTTATCACTACAGACGAAACTGAGTGCATGCAAATCAACAATGCCACCATGATTTCACCTCTACCAGTATACTACATTCCGAGTTCAATTAACCCTTTTAGCCCCAAAGGTGCTTTTCCCAAATTTGCAAGTGTTACTGAATGAATATGTACCAGTTGCAGGAGATGGATTGACCATGATAATTCAAGGGTAGTGCCAGATTAGCTTGGCGCCTTAAGGCACCAAGCTAATCTGGCACTACACTTGAATTATCATGGTCAACCAATCTCCTGCTGTAGGGACTGGGGGCTACATGGATTAACAATAGCATCAAGATTTCACAACTGCCAGTTTATTATATTGGACGTTTTGCACAAGCGCACCTGCAGTTTTGTGACATAACAAGCATATCATGTACACACTCTAACCAAGAGCTTTCAAAACATGTCAAGCTGAGTGGCAAGAAATTAATAATGACAAAATGAAAGCATAAGTACTCATATGTAGTTATTTCAGTCGTTTCAGAAAAAAACACATGTAAAGCCTAGCACACACACTCAATGTAATAGATATTTTTTTTTTTTTTTTTTTGGGGGGGGGGGGGGGGGGGGTTGGAGAGACATTTCTTATGAAGATTCAAGATTTTCTATCTCTCTCTCACACGCACGAGTGCGTACACACCTGCACAATCTCTCCCTCTCCCACACGCAGACAAATGTATATATGCTGGTCTGTGATTTTGGACCTTATGGCGTTTAGCCGTAAGGTCCAAAATCAGACCAGCATGCATATTATTATACACATTTGAACATGCACATACACACTATCTACTCTTTCTCTCACACACAGCTCTCTAAATCATACATACATGTATTTAATCAGTGCCATCATGCTCACTCCAAACATTTCCATTACAGATCAAGCTCCAACTAGTACACAAATACGGTTGTTGGACTCACAGGCACCAGATGATTGTTGGACATTTTTTTTAAAAACTCATAAATTAAGATGACGCGACTTGATTCGTATTTGTGGTGGAAAACATATTTTTGGTTGTTGGTTTTTTTCCTCTAAGAAAACGGCTGGTGAGAGTAAAAAAGAACACGTCTTTGGAAACTTTTAAAGTAGGAAATCATCCCGTGCCTGTGGTTAGACTCGTGTTGACCCCAAGGCTACGCAAAGGGTCCTTGGGCTGAGGGTTGTCATTGTTGGCCTCACACAAGGCCGTGCATGGCTGATGTTGTTTGACGGAGGACTATCTGTTTACAGAGAATATATTTATAATGCTATCCCTGGGGGCTATCAACTCTAATCACAGTCACACTTCAGTGGAGTAAGATGTTTTTTATTGGGGGGCCCAGTGTGCCTACCATGTTACTTTCCAGCCTCCAAAATCAAAATAATGAGGGGGGCAGGGGAAGGGGCGGGGGAGGCTTATTAGTAGCCTGCGACAGTCCAACGGCAAATTACGCTGGTGGATGGTGGGGTTGGGGGTTGGGGTTGGAGGAGGGTGGGTTGGGGTGCTGGGGAGTAAGTCAGGTAAACAGTCCAACCTAAGAATTCTACAACAAAAACAGTAGGGGCAGTCGTACTGGAAAATATCAGAAATATACAAATCTGTATGAATGTTTTCTCCATTTCTTCTGTCCATAATTTTTTTTCTTCCCAAATATTGGGTGGTGGTGGTGGGGTGGAAGAAGGCAGCCTACACTTTCAATAGGAGGGGCAGCCTCAACCCCCCCCCCTCCCCACCCCTCCTTCACCACTGCATGTTGCATGTTCAAGAGTTTATCAAAAGAAAAACAAACCTGCACTCAGAAGCCAAGGGACTATACTCTGTGACACATAAGTGCATGTTAAAATAATACCGTGAACCTGCATTTATTTTTGTCAGTGTATTCTGCACACACAAAATCTGTTTGATCAAGCAATTCCAAAGCCTGTATGTCCTCTGTGAGAAATGCATTGACCATAAATCTCTAGCATGGTGCCTGATAAATCAGCCATCTCCCCAGCTGCCAACCAGGTTAGACACAACACTTGAGCTGTTATGTCTGTTTAATATTCTGTAGTTGGCTTTTATACTGTAAAAAATGAGTCGAGTCACCTGGTGCAAATGCATTCACACATGACAACCTCATAAAGTAAACTCTGATGACTTTCAGTTCAGAAGACTCCATGTAAACAAATATTTAAAAGAGGCATAGATTCTCATGAGCCCCTGCGTGCAGGGGCTCATAAAAATCTATGTCTCTTGCAGCTGTCAGCTCCTTGCTTTTGCTTTGGGGGGGGGGGGGGGGGGGGGGGGTTCCAATCAACTGTCCACTTTTCCTTGCAAGCACTCAACAAACACACGTGAGCTGGGTTTTTTTTCTTGTGGTTTTCATGCATGAGCTCATAAGATTCTAAGTACACTTCTTGTAGTGGCACCTCCTCGCTTAGGGGCGGTCAAATCAACTCTCCATCCTTTCCCTGCATGCACTCAGCAAACACACACAGAAGTGTTTTTCACTGTGAATTAGATGTGCAGTGAGTCACTCACTTTAGACACCTTTATCCCCTAACCACATCTTCCTCGGCTTCCGAGAGGTATCGCTTTGTGAGATTTACCAGATCGTCTGTGGAAGAAACAGAATATAAAGTGTGTTATTGAGGAAACCTGTAATGTGCCTGTTGCTAACTCCCCTGCACATGCAGACACTGTACTGTTAACACTACCAGTGGCTGCATGCACATGGGGGTTAACCCTTATCATTCGGAATACACCAGTGTGTGAAATAAGTTTGACTAAAATAGTTCAAGAGTAGTGCCAGAATAGCTTGGCGCCTCTAGGCGCCAAGCTATTCTGGCACCACCCTTGAACTAAAGCCTTTGGTTTATATCCTTATCTGTAAGTACTATAACTTGGCTTGCATATGGCACTGTACAAATTTGAAGCTTTTAGCCTCAGTGCGATATGGGTTAAGATGTAAAAAAAGAAAGATGGATTGGGCAGAAAAGTAAACGAGTAGTGCCATATTAGCTTGGCCACTTAAAAAATTCATTTTTCTCTGAAAGGTATTTCTTCCAAAAATACTTACCGATGACATGACTATGTGGAAGTGTCTACTACTTACTCAATTTTAGCCTAAGAACCTGTTGTGTTACAACACAACCCGGTAGGCACTCGGGGAACCCCCAGAGGGGCCGAAAGTTGTCTCCCGTTCCTGCCCATCTGGTTCCGAGTCACGTGGTGACCAAGCAGTTGGAATACTTAGCGCACCAGCGGCAAGCGGGGCTGGTGGGTGGGCCCTCCGAGTCATGTTATCGGTAAGTATTTTTTGAAAAAACACCTTTTAGAGAAAAATGAATTTATTTCCTCAAAAACATTACCGATGACATGACTATGTGGAAGAATTGCGAGAAGGAGGAGGGTGCCGCGCCCAAAACACCGCCGCAGACGGGTTATAGGTAGAGCCGTCCCCCCTGCCGCAACTCCCGACAATTTTAGCTAAGTGCGTATCTACGGTGCCGGCGCCGGGAGGGAGTGTTGCGCTGCGGTGATGTCCCCCATCAGAGGGAGGTTGTCTCGCTGGCCTGCCAGATCCCAGAGGTAGAAGCGGGCGAAGGTCAATTCTGCCCGCCAGCCCACGACTGCCACGATGTCTTTGACAGCACAGTTCCGGTCGAATACGACGCTCGTGGCCATGGTGTGTACCTCGTGTGCCCGTATCCTAAGCCTCTTTGCTCCCTGCGGGGAGAGGTTCTGGTATGCGGACCATATGACCCAGCGTAGCCAGGAAGATATTGTCTGGGCTGTTCTGTCAGTTCTGCCTGGGTTTAATGGCAGAAAGAGGCGCGAGTGTCCTCTCCAGACGGCTTTGGATCGGCGGAGGTAAACGCGTAGGGCGCGCCCAGGATCTTGTTGCCTGGTCTCCCGGGGAAAGTACTATCTCGCAGCGGTCGTAAGGTGATCACCTGTGGCGCGGTCGGAGACCTAGTCTTGGCAAGGAAGGCAGGGTCTGCGAGGAGCTGCACAGAGCCATCCGCTCTAAACTGCAGGCAGGTAGGGCGCGCTGACAGCGTGTGTAGCTCACTTACTCGGGCCGCTGTGGCAAGGGCCAACAGTAAGCATGTCTTACGAGTCACATCCACGAAGCGGGCCAAGGGCAGCGGTTCGAATCTGACAGAGGTAAGCCACGTCAGTACCCAGGGAAGGTCCCAGCGAGGAATGAGAGAGCGGAGCACTGGACGCTGCAGGCTGAAGTGAGTCATAAGGTCGGTGATGTCTTTGCAGGCGTCGGGGTCCGGGCGGCCGAGGTTTCAGCAATCATGGACAGGTACCCCCTAATGGTGATAGGGGCCAACCCTTGGTCTCCGAAGAGCCAGAGGAAGAAGTCCGCGAGCTGGGGATACGTCAGTTTGGTGGGGGAGAGGCACTGGTCATCGCATCAGGAGCACAGTACTCGCCCTTTTCCCTCGTAGACACGCCTGGTCGAGGGTCTGCGGGCTGTAGCGATCGCTTCCACTGCTGCACTCAAGAAGCCTCTATCGGTGAGGGCTTGCCGCACAATCTCCAGGCGTGAAGGAGGAGACGCTCTGGGCACGGATGGAACAGCGGCTGGCAGGGTTGCTTGAGCATCGTGCTCGGCGTGGGTAGCAGCAGGGGGGGGGTGGGTGGGGGGGTGGGGGGTGGGAGGGGATGGGAGGGGGTGGGGGGGGGGGGCCCGTGGTGAGGCTGAGGAGGTCGGTGGTCCAAGACTGGTTGCAGGAGAACGGGGCGACCAGCAAGACGACCGCATTGCATCCTCGAAGCTTGAGAAGGACTTTGGGAATGAGGACCGTCCCACGGGATGGAAAGCGCGTCGACTGCCCAGGCAAGGGGATCTGGCATCGGGGAGACGAAGAGGGGAAGCTGGTGATTCTAACCTCGTGGTGAACAGGTCGATCCTAGGCATCTCCCAGTGAGCGCAGATCATCTGAAGATGTCCTGGCGTAGCGTCCACTCCGTGTGTAGCAACTGGCCGCGCCGGAAGAGAGAGTCGGCCAAGACGTTCAGGTGGCTGGGAATGTGTCGAGCTCGGAGGGAAATGCTGCGGGCCTCGCACCCGCGCATCAGACGGTAGAGGAGTGTGCACAGGTCGGGAGAGCGTGTCCCGCCCTGCTTCTGAATGTAGGCAACCAATGTCGTGTTGTCGGAGAGGACGAGCAGCTCCTGGTGACTGAGTTGTACCTCTCACGCGATGAGGGCTTGCCATACCGCTTGCAGCTCCAACCAGTTGATGTGTCTGTCCGCCAGCTCTGGAGGTTAGGGGCCGAACGTCCTGAGAAACCGCGGTAGCAGGTGAGCTCCCCACCCGGAGAGACTTGCGTCGACACACAGGGAGAGCTGAGGGGGCGGAGTGGTCAGGGGGACACCCAAAGCGAGCCACGATGCGTCCATCCAACACCGCAGATGGGGGCGAAGCATCTGAGTCATGGGCACCAGGGCGGCTAATTCACCAGAGGACGGACTCCAGTGAAGCAGGATGTGCAGCTGTAGCGGCCGGGAGTAGAGACGGCCGAGGGGGAGGGGATCTGCCGCAGCATTTATCATGCCGAGTAGCTGAAGCCAGACTCTGGCGGTGGCTGCGTCTTGCTGGGCTAAGTGGCCGGATAGGGCGGCTAACTTCAGAATCCGAGGCTCCGGCAACCGCACCCAGTTGAGGTCAGTGGCAAAGTCCATGCCAAGGTGGACAAAGTGGCACGAGGGCGTGAGGCCCGACTTGCCCGCGTTGACCAGGAAACCCAACCGCGACAACAGCCGTATCAGAGCATCCCTGTCCGCTGCCAGGTTGGCCTTCGATCGGTTGCGTAGGCGAAGGTCGTCGAGGTAGTTCGGTGTCGGACTGAAACCCGACTGTCGAGCCTTGGCCACAATGGCGTCCATGATGCGGGTGAAAACCCAGGGACTGAGGTTGAGACCGAACAGGAGGGCCCGAAACTAGTAGATCACGCTGTCGCAGGCGAAGCGGAGGTATCTCCTGGAGGCGGGTGCATGGGGACAAGAAGATAAGTGTCGGACAGGTACAGATTAACTGCGAAGTCCATGGGCTGTACGGCGGCCCCGAGGGCCCTGGCGGTCTCCAAGCGGGAGGATGGGGCCGAAAACCACGGTCAGCACCGGGAAATCGATGACCGGCTGCCGCTTGACGCCCGGCTAGGGTACTACGGAGAGGCGGCTGTAGAGTGCTGGGGAGACGGGGCGCAAGACGCCCTCTGTGGCGGCGTTCTGCAGAAGCGAGGCGACCTCTCTGCGAAGGGCGCCGGCAATGAGCTCGTCGGTCGGGGTCTCGGTCCACAGCGTGGAGCGCCGCAGCGGAGGTGGCGTTGACCGAAGAAGGCTACGCCGCCCGGGAGGCCACTTCTGCGAGGGCGAGGTCTCCTAGGAGGGGCGCCAGATGTGCTCGCTGCGGTGGACGAAATTTGGGTGAGAAGCTCTAGGAAACCGAGCAAGCCAAGGGTTCCGGACGAGCGAAGCAGTCTTGAGCAAGCCGCGGGGAGGGCGTGATTCACCAGAGCAGCTCCGCCTGCACTAGTGCCGGAGGGTCCAAGGCGGGAAGAGGGCAAGTGGAAGATTGGGAAAGGCCCGCAGACCAGCCTGGCGAAAGGCAAAGTGGAGTTCAGCCGGCCAGCGACGGTTGGAGAAGAAGACATAGTCCCGGGAACCGGACTGTTGGAGCTGAGTGGAAGAAGGCGTCCCTAAGGTACCAACCGAGGGGCTGTGGAGGCGACTAGACCCTACTTACCTGCCGTCCCGCATCGACGAAGCCGGAAACCTTCCTTTTGAGTGGGGGGGATTGACTGCGATGAGGGGAGCGGGGTCGACGATTCCGGTCAGGACAGCTCCTACGCGAGCGCCGACGTGGCGAAGGCGACGCGTTGAGTAGAAACGAGACGAACGTGGAGTTGGCCGCGGAACCGAAACATGAGAATTGGTCGAGAGCGACGAGGACGCGGAGGGGCGAGGGCTGCGTCTGGTGGCGTGATGTCATCGCGGCCCATCCACACACCTCAACGGGTGAGCGCGAGCGTCTAGAGCAGCTGGAGGAGTGGGAGGGCACTGAACTGCCCGAAGTCCTCGGACGAGTGGACACTGGTCTCTGCAAGCCAGGCTCAGTGAAGCAGGCTCTCTGCCAGCTAACAACTCCCCATAAGAGTCAGCGAGTATTCTGAGTAGAGACAATGTAGGATTGACAGTGGACACTGGATGGCGCGCGGTGCGTCCCAGGAGGCCGGACTCAGTGAGGCGGGCGCTCTGCCGGCTATGTGGCTCCCCATAAGAACCAGCGGGCTTGTTCGGGCGGGCTCCCTTTGGGGAGCTGTCATGTTGAATGCAGTCCAGCTAGGAGCACTGGGCTCGCGTGTCCGGCTTGGTGTCCGTTCCACAAGGTCAGTGGACACTGGTCTCTGTGAGCCAGGCTCAGTGAGGCGGGCTCTCTGCCGGCTAACGACTCTCCGTAAGAGTCAGCGAGTGTTCCGATTAGACACGATCGAGGACTGACAGTGGACATGGGGCAGCGCGAGGCGCGTCCCAGTAGGCCGTCTCAATGAGGCGGGCACTCTGCCGGCTATATGGCTCCCCGAAAGAACCAGCGGGCTTTGTCCGGGCGGGCTCCCTCCGGGGAACGGTCACGCTGAGAGCAGTCTTGCTAGGAGCAAGGGTTGGCATGGCGTCCGTTCTACAAGGTCGGTGCGGTAGCGTGCGGTCACTGCTCCGGGCATGGAGGGGGGCGCCTCGACGGGAGAAGGATCACTCACAGGGGCCGGGTGCTCGCGCCTGTAAAAGCTCTACAACTGTGACCAATGTTGCTCGGGCAAGGTGGAGCAGACATCGCACATGTGGTCGGAGGTGCAGCCAGCGCAGGAGAGACAGACCTTGTGGTTGTTGGTCGGCCACTGGAATTCGCCGCATGCGTGCAGGTAAGCACCTGGCAACTGCAAGACATATCAAACATGAAAGGCGAGTAGGCGAGGGCACGCGGGGCCCTGCCAAGCTAAGGCGAGCGTTCGACGCGAAATGGTACAACAAGGTACGAGCGTGCAGGTAAGCACCTGGCAACTGCAACACGTCAAACATGAAGGCGAGCGAGCGAGGGCACGTGAGGTCCCGCCAAGCTAAGGTGAGCATTCAACATGAAATGGTACCACAAAGGTACGAGCGTGCAGGTAAGCACCTGGCAACTGCAACACATATCACACATGAAGGCACGCGGGCGAGGGCACGTGGGGCCCCGCCAAGCTAAGGTGAGCATTCGACGTAAAATGGTACAACGAAGGTACAAGCATGCAGGTAAGCCCCTGGCACTGCAACACCTATCCCACCTGAAAGGCGAGCGGGTGCAGGCACGTGGGGGCCCCGCCAAGCTAAGGCGAGCATTCGATGCAAAATGGTACAATGAAGGTACAAGCATGCCGGTCAGCGCCTGGTACTGCAACACCTATCCAACATAAAAGGCGCGGGCGTGGGCACGTGTACGTGAGGCCCCGCCAAGCTAAGGCGAACATTCGACGCAAATGATACAACGAAGGTACAAGCATGCAGGTAAGCACCTGGCACTGCAACATCTAACAACATGAAAGGCGAGCAGGCGCGGGCACGTGGGGCCCCGTTAGCTAAGTCGAGCGTTTGGTGCGAAGAGGTACAAATGAAAGTACGAGTGAAAAGAAGTGCCCCTGATTGAAACTGGCGCCCAGTCCGGGGGCCAGCTGAGGGCTTGTACGGCTACCTTACCTCTCGGTAGAAGCGGGGACGGGGGGTTGGAACCTCCATACCACCCTCAACGCGCGAAGGCGGCCAGGCGTCCCAGCAAGTCAGCGCCGTGGAGTCCATGCAACCCAAGAAGGCGCAGAAGAGGGAAGCAGCAGAACGCTCAGGCAACGAAGCACTCCCACAAAGGGCACAGGCAGGGTCGGCGCAAAGCACACAGCCAAACAACAAGCCCAGAAGACCGGCGAACCTGTCGCACCAACACAGTCAAGTCCATAGGCTAGGCAAAACACGTCTGCACAGCGTGAGCTAAGTAGAACGACTGGTTGGTCAGCACGTAACTCAGAACCGGATGGGCAGGAACGGGAGACAACTGTCGGCCCCTCTGGGGGTTCCCCGAGTGCCTCCCGGGTTGTGTTGTAACACAACAGGTTCTTAGGCTAAAATTGAGTAAGTAGTAGACACTTCCACATAGTCATGTCATCGGTAATGTTTTTGAGGAAATAAATTAGAATTCAAATCAGAAATATGAGCAGCATGTTAGCAGCAAATTAGTCTGTCAGATTCAAGTGCAAATTCTTAAAGTCTTAACCATGTTGCTAATAAAAACAAATAATAAACTGATTAAAACACACACACAAAAACAACCTTAAAAACAATTTTACAATTTGAGGACGTTGATTACTATGAAAGTTTTTATACCAAGTAGCTTCTAGCTAGGAGAGATCATTTTCACAAAATAATATTAAGTCCATTGAATTCTCACGGGAGAAGTACAAGAAGTCTAAGTGACTGAAAAGGGTCCATGGACTAACTTTGCCCTGACTAACTTTGCCCAGACTAACTTTGCCCTGACTAACTTTGCCCTGACTAACTTTGCCCAGACTAACTTTGCCCTGACTAACTTTGCCCTGTGATCAATGGCCAACAAGAGACATAAGTTCTCATGAGCCCCTGCAGCTCAAGACAATGTATGTCTCTTGCACATGGCACAGGCTGGCTGAAGGGCTGTTTTCTCTGAATCAAAAAACTGAAATTCAGCTTTCTGAGATTTTGAAAATGTTGAATCAGTCTCCAGGACTGAAAACGGTCATCCATGAATTCCGAAGTCTCCAACTAGCCCAAAAGACAGCAAAGTGCCAACATTCACCCATTTTTTGACCCGTAGGCAAGACTGGCTACAAGTCAACCCTCAGTGTGTGAGCAAAGCAACGGGCATAAATGGGAAAAGATAGACAGGACTTACTGGCCAAAATGGTGGTTGCCCGAACTTGGTTTTCCTGTCCATCCGTGTAATCGTCATAGCGCAACACCCCCGAGACAAAGACACGGTCCCTTCAAACAGCACAAAATGATACATACTACTGGGACGCAATAGGCATCATACATCAGTCATAGTCTGACTGCCTGGCTAAAATGGACACAATAGGCATCATACATCGGTCATAGTCTGACTGGATGGCTAATATGGACGCAATAGGCATCACACACCAGTCATAGTCTGACTGCATCGCTAAAATGGACGCAATAGGTTTCATACACCAGTCATAGTGTGACTGCATGGCTAAAATGAACGCAACAGGCATCATACACCAGTCATAGTCTGACTGCATGGCTAAAATGTATGATTAACCCATTATATCCTGAGGCAGACTTCTTTAAAGTTGCATATTGTCCCCTAAAGGCTACATTACAGATTAGGAGATAGGTCTACCATTTTAGTTCAAGGGTGGTGCCAGAATAGCTTGGAGCCTCCAGCACCAAGCTATTCTGGCACCACCCTTGAGCTATCTTAGTCAGATTTGTTTCAAGCGACAGTGTATCAGGATGAAAAGAGTTAATGTCACAGTCAGTATGTCAATGTCCGATTACTTTCCGTTGCCTAGCATTTCATATTTTACATTGTACACAGTGCAGCCGCTGGTAGTGTCTATCCAGGTCTGAATGATGATGCCAATGTCCGATTACTTTCCGTTGCCTAGCATTTCATATTTTACATTGTACACAGTGCAGCCGCTGGTAGTGTCTATCCAGGTCTGAATGATGATGTCAATGTCCGATTACTTTCCGTTGCCTAGCATTTCATATTTTACATTGTACACAGTGCAGCCGCGGGTAGTGTCTATCCAGGTCTGAATGTTCAAAGCGCTATTGCAGGGAGAGATTTGAAAGAAGAGACACCAAAGCACTAATTCTGAGAGGAGAAGTTGAGAGAATAATCCACTGTTAGTTGGTACTAAGAAATGGAGCAATAAAAGTGACTCATGCTTACCCCTTCTTCAAGTTAGCGGCCACCTTTTCTCGTAGACCTGGTCTGAAAACACTGATTCGGTGCCAGTCAACTCTTGAAACAGTCTTTCCTGCAATAAACATAATTCTTTTTTATAAAAATGTGGAACAAAACACTGAAATATTAAATATTGAAAAACGTTATTATCCATTAAATGTTACAGATAAATGGAAATTTGGCCCAATAAATAGCAACCCCTCGACTGCCGAGAAAAAGGGAAAATGATCCAACTGCAAGAGACATAATAATGGTCAAGAGTACGACTAAGCGCTGAGTGCCGGTTTCGCTACCTGACTGACAAAACAAAGCCTTCAAACTCAAAATCGGGCATGCATCTCTCACAACCATATCTCAACTGGTTAGAAATTGAACATACCTTCTAATCCTGTGTCATTTTTGCATATGTCCAATGGGATACAAGAGTTATTCATTGTTTTGTGCGATGAGCGGTGGAAGCCAAAATTTCGAAACACGACATCACTCACGTGTGTTCGCTTTCAGATAAAAAAATTCCGGGGAATGAAATTGAATTTCGAAACCAAGTTTAGGCCTATAGAGAGCCAATGCAAGTTACTATTTTGTTACCATATCGTCGAGTTTTACATGTGTCTAAGTTTAAAGTAGTTTGAGGGCAAGTAAAGGCTATAGAATGAACGTAATGTGCGTCGTCAATTTCACACGTGCAAATCTCGCTGTGAACCGGAACACACAAAAATTACCATGAGGCACCTAATTAACATATCCTAGACAACATTACTAATCATTCTGATTACCGTAAACAAATTCAAAATCCTTTCGAGAATTGAAAGAAGGCTGCGTTTTAAACTTATTCAACTCAAAAGTTGTAAATTTTGTGTTATGTTCAAACACGTAAAAAAAAACCTTGCAATCATCAACGCACGTGATGAGATTTGCATTTGGTCAGTCCTACGTACCTCATACCTACAGGTGACATCGATGGAGCAGGGAAGTGACAAAGTTGAAGGTAAGTTTTGGTTGTAAATGGTTACGTTTATGCACACAAACCAAGGGGAATCACTCAGCGCTTGACAGACAAACAGTTAGATCCCCTGCCCCCGCCTATCAGGCACCCATTCGCCAGCCCACAAAGAAATACGCAGGTATAGAACAAGACGATCATCTACATCCCTAAAAAGGATGCATCAGGTCTCGCCTATAACCCATGTCTTTCTCCGGAACTTAGGAAGTAGGCAGGAGAAACATACATACACAAACACGAAGGTGCATTACTATATGTGATCGGGCAAATACCCTGATTTCCCACAGTAGATGCACAGAACATTACACAACAATGTCACAGTAACGATACAAATTTGCCTCGAGTTATAGATACTCACAAACCAGATAGGTGAGGCTAGCGCTGGCAGAATTGTACACAAACCAAGGGGAATCACTCAGCGCTTGACAGACAAACAGTTAGATCCCCTGCCCCCGCCTATCAGGCACCCATTCGCCAGCCCACAGAGAAATACGCAGGTATAGAACAAGACGATCATCTACATCCCTAAAAAGGATGCATCAGGTCTCGCCTATAACCCATGTCTTTCTCCGGAACTTAGGAAGTAGGCAGGAGAAACATACATACACAAACACGAAGGTGCATTACTATATGTGGTCGGGCAAATACCCTGATTTCCCACAGTAGATGCACAGAACATTACACAACAATGTCACCTATCTGGTTTGTGAGTATCTATAACTCGAGGCAAATTTGTATCGTTACTGTGACATTGTTGTGTAATGTTCTGTGCATCTACTGTGGGAAATCAGGGTATTTGCCCGACCACATATAGTAATGCACCTTCGTGTTTGTGTATGTATGTTTCTCCTGCCTACTTCCTAAGTTCCGGAGAAAGACATGGGTTATAGGCGAGACCTGATGCATCCTTTTTAGGGATGTAGATGATCGTCTTGTTCTATACCTGCGTATTTCTCTGTGGGCTGGCGAATGGGTGCCTGATAGGCGGGGGCAGGGGATCTAACTGTTTGTCTGTCAAGCGCTGAGTGATTCCCCTTGGTTTGTGTACAATTCTGCCAGCGCTAGCCTCACCTATCTGGTTTGTGAGTATCTATAACTCGAGGCAAATTTGTATCGTTACTGTGACATTGTTGTGTAATGTTCTGTGCATCTACTGTGGGAAATCAGGGTATTTGCCCGACCACATATAGTAATGCACCTTCGTGTTTGTGTATGTATGTTTCTCCTGCCTACTTCCTAAGTTCCGGAGAAAGACATGGGTTATAGGCGAGACCTGATGCATCCTTTTTAGGGATGTAGATGATCGTCTTGTTCTATACCTGCGTATTTCTCTGTGGGCTGGCGAATGGGTGCCTGATAGGCGGGGGCAGGGGATCTAACTGTTTGTCTGTCAAGCGCTGAGTGATTCCCCTTGGTTTGTGTACAATTCTGCCAGCGCTAGCCTCACCTATCTGGTTTGTGAGTACGTTTATGCAAAATTGATGACTGAGCACCATAAATGTTTAAAAAAAGCAATGTAAGTGTACTGCTTTTCGACTTACTTCAAATGAATGTTGACGCAAACAAATGTAAAATCAATCGGCTCAATGACCGCGTGTTTTGAACAAAGGAAGAAAACATTACTTGATGGAATTTGCCTTCATCCGACGATGACGGTTTAGTTTTGGTTATAACAGTTATGTTCAAGTTTCTGAATGCAATATTCAATATTTCAAAGGATAAAACAGAACAAGTAATTTATGTTCGGATTAGTTTTGTAGCGCAGCAACACTTTGAAACAATAATTATTACCTTTTACCGTCACCTTGCTGGTGTGTCCGGTTGTACATAACTTTACACACGGTTGAAGGTTGTCAGCGTTACGTTCAGGCAATTACAGCTTTATTTTTCAAAATTAAAAAGAACACTACGTATCACACATTTTCGTCAATTCAGTATTGTTGTCTTTAACGTTCCTGATATAAAAAAATAGAGTAAATGTCTTTTGCTCCTGCTGTTTGATTGTTCATAACTTTACACAGTTTGGCCAGGTAAATCTTTACGTAAAGTCATGTTCAAACCATGAGTTTTGCATTTTGGGGGAAGGACAAGTCATACATTTTTTTGTACCAATTTTTGTTGGTAGGAAGGGATTTTGTGCTAATTTGATTTATACTTCGGGTCATAGATTATGAGTTGCTGAATTATGTCGTTTGTACATAACATGACGCAGTGCAAAAGGGAACAGACATAGCACCTTCAATCAAAAAATGGTCGTTTTTCTTATCTTAAGCTGTGATAATGTTCCCATTGTCTTTATGTACTTTACTTTATTGTTTCTTTATTATGTAACATAAGATTAAGTAAGAATAACCCTGTTCTGGCAGTATTGGACTGAACATAACATAATAATAATAATAATAATAAAGAGCATTTATATCGCGCTAAATCCCCAGGAGCAGTGGGCTTAAAGCGTGTGACATAACACTTATGGTGGTTGGGTTGTAAAGTTATGTTACACTGTGCTTCATGCTATTTTTGTATGGTTTAGTGTTCTATGATAAGTACAGATAGTCTGTGCACTTTTTGAAAACTTTTCTGCACCCAAGAAATGACAATTTTTAAGAAATGCCTTGAACAAAACTTGACAACAATTATGTTGTCAAGTTATGTACAGTTAAAACAGTGCTCAGCTAACATTTTCCTTCATAGTAACAGTCTCTTTTAAAGTGGAAGACAGGTTTGATTATTTTGTCTATTGTAACTAATATACAAACT
The DNA here is from genome assembly GCA_036245525.1 of Semisulcospira habei. Taxonomy (NCBI): domain Eukaryota; kingdom Metazoa; phylum Mollusca; class Gastropoda; family Semisulcospiridae; genus Semisulcospira; species Semisulcospira habei. The sequence goes on from BTPG01000006.1 coordinate 56,709,760, forward strand.
ATTATTCTAGCTAGATGACTGTGTGAACATAACTTGACAAACTAGACTGACATGTAAAGTGTAAAGTTATGTTCATTACTGTAGCACAATTCCTAGTATACTGTCTTTGGGATGCCCACTTTGCTAGATGTTATTTATCAAAATACAGCTTGGGTACTAAAATATAAATTGTTAAACCCAGAATATACATTTTTCTGTTTTAAGTAGTTTGTACATAACATGACAACATCATGTGTTGTCAAGTTATGTTCAACCACAGTTGTGTTTGGTTCACACATTGTCTTCCATGGTACAGTCTGATCATGCCTTTTACTTTTTGTTGTGCTGGCCAAGCTTGATTGCTGCCATAATCAGAGATGAGAATCCTAAAATGACAAAAAGGAGGAAAGCTTGGTGGATCGACGGAAACGAAGTGAGAGCGAACCAAATGACAACAATCCGCATGGGAACAACGAGTGGGAATAAGCTGCGAGATCGAAAATCAACAACTCACCCTAGTCATATACACCAAAATTTTCTCACCGGATTTAAACCGATCTCAAAAATGACCCTGGGACCTTCCGAAAGAGCGGATTTCCGCTAAAAGGCGGAAGATTCTCATCTCTGCATAATTTAATAATAACCAGCCATTTTAGTAATAGTACAAAGCTGTTGAAAAATAACCAAACATATTAGGCTGATGCTAGCTAAAAATAAATCGCAAACGTGGACACAAATTGAAATTATCTGACCCTCTGTTTCAGTTCTTCGGGATTTGTTCCTGAATCGAAAGTTTCTGAGGCTGAAGGGTCTTTCCCAGCCGTGAAAGCACCCAGAAAATGGATGCTAAACACGTGTTTAGTGCAGTACCTTGACAGGTTGTACCCTGGTGAGCAAGATTATCATCATTATGTCAGCATACTTGTGCTTATGAATGATAGCAGCCAGAAATTATTTTAAAGTATTTGAAACCAGAAATATGTGGATTTTGAACATATTTTAGCTCCATTTAAGTTTGAGATGGAGACATTGAAAAATTATAAAAGGTTGAAAGGTACGGCCGAAACAAGTAGGACTGGTTGTCAGTGGCCAATAAAGAAAAGGAGTTTGAAGTTTCCTTAGGAAACTTGATTAGCAGGAAGCTTGTTATGGGTTGCTTCATGAAAGCACTGTGATCATTATGCAACATAAATAAAGCAGTCTCTTTTTTCTGTTTCAGGAGTGATTGTCGGAGTAGATCCTCTGTGGGTCAAATTCCTCAAGGAGTGTTTGTTTACCCTGAAACAGATGACATCCAAGAAGTAGGGAATGATATGATTTTAGCGTCAGCTGTAGATTTCCTGCCACTCTCCAACAGTGCATGCGAGTGGAGAGTGGTTGGGTTTGATAAATTTTAAACTGTTTCTGCCATGTTTAGCTAAAGTATGAAGCTAAAGCGAGTACTTTCTGTGCCAGTGGTCTGCTGAAAACCATCGGTCATGGTAAACTTAGGTCAATTGGTGCTAAATTATATTTGTTTGAAAGTGGTACAGAAAAATGTTTCTTTGCGGAGGTATTTGGGCAAAAGGTAGGCTCCGATGTCACACAGCCCATAGCAAGCATGAGCAATGGCTAACTAAAACATCAGTTTTCAAGAGTGTTAAATGTATTGTTGGTGTTCTAAAATGTATTGAAAGTTTAAACTTTTTTCACTTGGTGCTTTCTCACATTGTGGAACCACATTGTGCAGAGATTTGAACCCCATGTTGTAAAGTAATGTACAAACATGTACAGATTTGTTTTGCTACTTGCTTTAAACATTGTAGACACAATTATTAGAGCTGGTAAATGTTGGGGTTTACTGACCACAGAATTTGATGTAATTTCCCATTTTTATCTTTTATTTTGATTTCAGTGTTGATAATACCAACATGTTCGGTTGTAAAGTTATGTTCAAACTTGCCATTTTCACACATTATTCCCTTGTATCATCAATTTCGAACCTGGTAATTGCATCACTGCTGTTCTGTATTGTAGTAGAAAGCTACAGGTGATTGTGATTTTTATTTTCTGGTTCTTGTCCATTTGTGGAGGCACTTTTTGCTGAAATTTGATGCTCGTGGTTTAAAGTTATGTACAAACAATTACAATATGTATTTTCATTACTCGTTTAGACACAATTTTGGGAGAAATAAAAGTGTATTTGTTAAAACACATCACTTGAGTAGTGTTTTGTTATTTTTGGATTTATGCATGTTAGTTAAAGAGCCTCAAGTTTTTTCATCACGGTGTAAAGTTATGTTCATGCATTGTGTGTTTCTTGTTTTTAGCCTTCATTTCATTCTATGTTGTGAATGGTGTTTTTTTTCCCTAAATTATTCTGTAATCTACAAGGGAAATAAAGGGAAACAATAAAGGGAAAACACACCATCTTAATTGACTTTCTTTGCTGTGTTGTCAAGGATTTCAAAATATTTGTTCTTAAGCAAGTTGTCCAATTTTGTTTAAAGTTTATAGCTACTGTGTTCAAACTTATCTCAATTAGGACAGTTTGGAATCAATCACTGTGCAATTGAAATTGTGTGTTTAATACCACACACAATTTTTAAAATATAATTTATGCATTTTTTGGGCATTTTTTTTGCATAAATGTACAGCTGAGTGTAAAGTTATGTTCAAACAATTTCAGTGTTGTACCATTGTGTATCTATTCACCCCATCAAACTTTCTTTGAAGTTTAAGCATAGCCTAGTAAGGAAAAAACAACATGATAATTTATACAGCATGAATCTACTTTGTGAAAGCTAGAAAATGTGTTTTATAAATGTGTGATGGTGTAAATGTTATGTACAAACCATAACGGTTTTTCGCCAATTACACCCAAACGACTGCTCATGGGGAAATTCTTTTTGGGGTGCATGTTACTTATGACTAAACACATCACAATTATGCAAAATGATGCTCATATGTTTAAGTTCAAAATCGGAGACCAATGTCACACTCTTTGGACACCCAGTCGTACTCTTGACCATATCTCATTGATACAAGAGAACTCCACTGGGTGAGAACGTCTCATAACAACATATTTCAGTCTCCTTGTCTGTGGTATTTTTCTATAACTGAAGCTGACTACACTTTATTTCATTTCACAAGGAAATTTACACTTAACCCTTGGCTGTTGTTCCTGCAGGAATCATCACAACAAAAAGGGCTACTGATAGCTAAAGGACTATTTAACCCATTTAACCCCACATTTCCCAAAGCTTGGAGATGTCACCTAATGCGCTATGTAGCAGTTGCAGGCTATGAATCTACAATGATAATTCAAGACAAAAAATAGTTCAAGGGTAGTGCCAGAATAGCTTGGCGCCTCTAGGCGCCAAGCTATTCTGGCACCACCCTTGAACTAAAGCCACTGGTCTATAGATATCCTTATCTGTAAGTACTATAATGTAGCTTGCATATATGGCAGTGTGCAAATTTGAAGCTTTTAGCCTCAGTATGATATGGGTTAAGCTAATCTGTGTTACACTACGTATGACACCCCCATGTATTAGTATATAATTATTATTCAGGACTATTATTAATGAGGGCTTAGTATCATATACCTAAGTTGTAAGGCCAAGATCGAACACTGACGCAAGTTCCCATGTGTTGAATTTGCGAGCAAGCGTTATTGAATATAGGCCACACTCCCTGGGGCTTGGAGTACTCAATATGTAAGGCCAAGATCAAGGGATGTGGTACTGAATAAGTAAGGCCAAGATCAAGAAATATAGGTATAGTGTATACGGCCTGGGGGTAGACCCATTGTAGTAGAAATTAATGGTTGACAGAAAGACGCTCTTTTGACAAATTGGGAGCCAAGAGCGACGTTCCCAATAATAGAGCACTGTCCTCCGAATGTGTATATATTGTGGAGAGCTCAGAATGGAAGAACAAGCTAGGAAATGAGCTCAGGAGAAGAAGAGCTCAGACAGATAGCTCAGATGTCGCTATTAGATTGGTCCTGCCCAATCTAGTAGGAGAACCATGTACCCGAATTAAAAGACGTTTCTGGAAACACAATTGTCTGGTGGTGTCTTTGTTCACACAACTCTTGACTATGGCCGGTGTGTAACATCTGTCACTATCCTTGAATTATCAAGGTCAATTCATCTCCTGCCATAGTGTGCTGTGGCTAAAAGGATTAATCTGTTTCTGGCACACTCCTAAAGGTCAGAATTTCACTCGCACAAAAACAGTCACTTGGACACTTACCATCTGCCCTGGTGTAGACATTGTTGGTAGCCAGCGAAAACACGACCACTGGGTGACTTTCCGATCCACGTGTTTCTGCATCTCGGCCAACACGACCAAGAAGGGTGACTTGATTCACACCTGTAGAAAAACAGAGCTTCCAATAAGCTGAAACATCGCTATCAAATCTGATGCGAGCTGCAGAAGAAGAAATGAGCATCACAGCACGAAAGCAGTGCCTGAGCTATTAACCCATAACACCTTGAGGTTACATTTTTATAGTTTGCTTATTGTCCTATGAAGGTTACATTAAAGCTTAGAAGATAGATCAGATTTAACCATTTTAGTGCAAGGGTGGTGCCAGAACAGCTTGGCACCTCAGCGCCAAGCTATTCTGGCATCACCCTTGAACTATCACAAATAAATGTATTTGAAGCCAAAGTCAAGTGTATCAGGATGAAAAGGGTTAACCAACAACTAAATATCATGTCCCTGGAATCATTGCAGATCCATTTGGTGTTCTGAGGTATAGAAGCTATTCCCAAATCAGATTCAGGTCGAAAGTCAGCAGGTTGAGCTCGATCTTTTATGGTAAAAAAAGACAACAGGTTACACCCTACATAAGCCAAATAACAGGACAGTTCTGCAGAATCTCATATGTCCTCATAGCATTGTACTGTTAACTCATTCAGCCCCGACACCACAGCAGGACATGGATCGAGCATGATAGTTCAAGGGTGGTGCCAGAATAGCTTAGTGCCCATAGGCGCCAAGCTATTCTGGCACCACCATTGAACTATCATGCTTGATCTGTCACTAGAATGTGTTAATACCGGACAAGTACACCTGTGCTTAAGCAGACAAAAAGAATCGTTTTTGCTGGATCTCACAGATAACTGCAGGGATGCAACTAGACATTTCCGCAGATGGGTCAAATGTCCTATCATTGCCAAAATGAATACGACATAATTATGTCCACCATATGAAAATGTAATACTGACAAGCAAAAGAAATGTGACATCCTTCAAGTCATCAGAAACAACAAAGGAATGCGACAGTGTTTGTGATGTCTCAAAGGATGTGGCATTTCTCTTGCTTGTCACGTCAGTATATCAGGTTCACAAATGATAGCGTTTCGTGAGTGGTCACTGCAGACTTAGACTGCTAATGTGCTACGTAAACTACAACGTCCAAGACAACAAAAAAGTGATCGGACACAGGCAGCTATGAGGCAATTATCCTTGGCTTTGACTTCGTGAACGAAGATTCTATAGGGGTTGCCCACGACGTCTGCAGGTATGTTCGTGGCTGCGGAGGCCAATCTGGGACAGGCAGGTTCGACCGCAGTGGCTGCAGCGGGAGGTCTGGCCAGGGTTCTGAGTTGCGGCATCTCTGTCCTCAAAGGAGACGGCGTGGTTGATTTGGCAGGCACCAAGTAACTTCTTGAGACAGTCTTTGTATCTCTTCTTTGGTGCCCCTCTGTCTCAGTGTCCTGTGGCGAGCTCGCCCAACAGGGTGATCTTGGGTAGGCGATGATCCTCCATCCTGGAGACATGCCCCACCCAGTGGAGCTCTGTCAGCAGCAACAAAGCCTTGATGCTCACAGTTTCTGCCTGATTAAGGACCTCGACGTTGGTGACATAGTCACTCCAGTGATTGCCGAGAATGGTATGCAGGCAGCGCTGGTGGAAGCGTTCGAGGAGTCGTAGTTGGCTGTGGTAGAGGGCCTAGGACTCGGAACCATACAGCAGGGTGGTGAGGACGACAGCTCTGTACACGCTGATCTTGGTGCCTGTTTTCAGCTGTTGATTGTGCCACACCCGCTTGAATAGTCGCCCGAACGCGCTGTTCGCTTTTGCCAGCCTGCTGTCCAGCTCCTTGTCCAGCTTGGTGTCTGATGTGATGATGCAGCCAAGGTAGGTAAACTGGTGCACTGACTTCAGTTCAGACTCGCCGATGGTGATGTGGGGAGGGCGATGCTCTTCCTTGAGTGCCGGCTGATGGAGGACCTCTGTCTTTTTCAGACTGACCTCGAGTCCAAAGAGCTGGGCAGCCTCCGCAAAGCAGGATGTGATGCGCTGCAGTGCTCTCTCTGCGTGTGCAACGAGCGCAGCGTCATCAGCAAAGAGCAGCTCACAAATCGGTTGGTCTAGGGTTTTGGTGTGGGCCTGCAGCCGTCTGAGGTTGAACAGGCTGCCATCGAGACAATACCTCATGTACACTGCGTCATCATCGTTGAGGTCCACTGTGGCCTGCTTCAACATCATGCTAAAAAATATGGTGAAGAGGGTCGGTGCCAGCACGCAGCCCTGCTTCACACCACTGAGAATGGGGAATGGTTCTGAGAGGTCACTGTTGAGTCTGACCTGGCCTTGCTGGTCCTCGTGTAGCTGGACGATCATGCTGAGGAACATTGGGGGGCAGCCAAGTCGCTCCAGGATCTGCCACATGCCTTGCCTGCTCACAGTGTTGAACGCTTTTGTTAGGTCGACAAACGTTACGTACAGCCCTTTGTTCTGCTCGCGGAGCTTCTCCTGAAGCTGTCTCAGCACAAAGACCATGTCGGTGGTACACCTGTTGGCTCTGAAGCCACACTGGCCCTCTGGGAGGTGGTCTTCAGCGATGGCAGGTACCAGCCGATTCAGGAGCAGCCTTGCAAGAATTTTCCCGGCAATGGACAGCAGGGTAATTCCACGATAGTTGGAGCAGGCGGACTTCTCTCCTTTGTTCATGTACAGGAACGAGGCAATTATAATAGGACGTTTAAACCTACTGACACCTACATTAATCGGACATTTTACCCCTGCAATCGGACTATGACCGTGTTATGTGGTAGTCGTAGTCATAGTATGATACAATCACACCAGACGCACACATGTAAGGTTCTTGTAAAGAAACTTCACTCAGCTGCAACTCGTCACACCTGGCACAAGGTTGTAGACCACACTGGAGTAACAGTTCCAAAAATATGTTGTTGCAGCGATGCAGTCTCAGCACAATGCATCCATAAATGCATCCACTCACTGATCAATACATTGTCTCCTCTACAAAGCATCAACACTTTCGACACACTGCATCTCTCATACAATGTACACACATTTTTCTTTAGATTTCTTTTGTGGGCTATGTCACAGTTCTAGAGACAGATTGACCATGATAGTTCAAGGGTGGTGTCAAAATAGCTTGACACATACGGGTGCCAAGCTATTCTGACACCACCCTTGAACTATCATAGTCGATCCCCATCCTGTCACAACATGTCAGGGCTTTATGTGGGCTGATGTATGCCTTTCCATTCTAACACATCAAGGGTGTTCTTGCTCAAGATCATCTGCTTAAATTTAGCATGTCAGTAGAGTTTATGCCTAAATCAGAAGTAGGTAAAATATTCCACAGTCATCAGACATTCCATGGATTCATCCATCCGTCACCACCTGCAGTGGGAATATAATTATGTTCATGAGCCCCTGAAGAATGTATGCCTTCTGCTTACAAGGATTAGCCTCATTGACTGCCACAGTTTGAGGTACTTAGCTGGTATTAATTGCTGTTATCTGAAAACTCCGCAGTTTGGTTCCTGTAGTCTGCTTATACATGGGTGTACTTATTCGGTATTAACAGCACAAGGACGACGTGTGACACAGTTAAAGGGATGCTACTAGGCATCGGTCTGTTACGTTTGTGGTTGTGTTATTCTTTTGAGAGCATGTGTGTGTTGATCATAGGAAAGATCCGATTTTTATTTGAGTTATTTTGGATAAGAAATACGTACCTTTTTAGTAGGATTCATTTTCTTTTCCTTGGAGAATTGCGATCGATTTCTGTTGTGTAGCTAAAATGACGCGTCTATTCGTTACATTGTTGCTAAAGTACAACCTCTTTTGACCTAGAACATTCTTGAAATGGCACGATTATTCTAGTTACCTCAAATATGACGTCAAAGTTGTTGGTTACATTTCATAATATTGTATCAAATGTGCCTAGATGTTAGTCAAAAGCTATAGTTCGTTCTAGAGTGTTCTTTTTAATGAATATTAATAAGTTTTGGTTAATTTTTTTCCGATTGGTCATGTTGTGTGAATTTGCTGGATTGTTCTGGAAATCTGTATAATAGAATAAAAGAGCGTGCTAGGAAATATGTATAATTTCATCCTCTGGAAGCATACGCCATACTAAGACAAGAAAGGTAAAGCCCTTATGGCTCATTTGTATGACAGATCCACATGTGTGACCTTGACCTTTCTGACACGTCACGGAAATGAGCAAGAGCAAGTGTTCAAGTGTCTTCAAACAAGGTCTGGCTTCTGTACCTGCAAAACCTGTTTTTACAAAATTTATGCATTTTTTCCCACATCAGGCCCCCCCCCCCACCCCCCCCCTCTCCCCCCCCCCCATGACCCTTGGTCTTGTCATGAGCAACCTTTATGCCAAAGCTGATTGAAAAGTTTGACTTTGGCCTTTGTGATAGGTAAACTAAATTAGTAAGCATTGGAAGGTCTCACCACCATTATGCCAAATTTGATTAAAAGGTTTGTAAAAACTTTGTTAAAACTACAATTCTACCGAAAGTTGGCATTTTTCACACATTTGCCGACCTTTTGTGAACCTTGACCTTTCCAAAGGGTCATCAAAATTAGTTTCCATAGATAGTTCTAACCACCAGGTACCTCTTGTACTAAGTTTAGGTTTGAAGGTGAAGTAAAAAAGTAGTACTTGAGAAAGAACACTTTACGTCAAAATATGGCTATCTTTTACCTATTTCTGTGACCTTGACCTTTAAGAGAAGTCACTGAAGACGGTATGTTTAGAAAGGTCTTGTCACAGTGTTTCCTTGGGCTTAATTTTAAGTCTGTGTCTTGAATAGTCTCCGAGAAAATGCCAACACTAAAGTTTACCATGGATGACAGATGAATGATGGCCCAATACAGACTCACTTTTGCTATTGCATGTGAGCCAAAAATATAGATACCTTACTCTTTTCAAACCTCTCGGGACCATCCTCCCCATCCATGGTGTTTGTAGCCAAACACTGCCTGCTGGTTTTATGCACCTGTTTTGCAAGTGGAGCCACAGTCTGCACACAAACAATTTATTTACAGGTTAGCCACATAACGTTACCTGGGAGCCATAACAACAGACTGCATTTTTGTCAAGAAAAATGCAGTCTGTTGCTACAGCTTCCAGGTACATGTTCAAAATGCTGAATTATGATCATTTATAGGCTTCTGCAGGAAACACTCAGAAAAAAACATTCAGGAACATTAAGGAAACATTCAGAATGCAAAAGATTCTTGGTCAAGACTTAATTGACACCCGCATTGCTGTGTGAGGGCCTACTAAGACTGACATTCACAAGATGATGTCTTCAGATTCAGCCAGCTTTATTATCCCAAAATAAGAAATTATTGTGTGGTGGTCATTGTAAAAAGATCAATAAAAGTCTTGCTCATTGGTATCCATGCAGTTTGGTCACAAGAAACACGATTTATGAATCCATCTGACCCACAAGGTACACTGGAATGATTTTTCTGATCTTTTCGTGCTAAAATAAATAAGTTTTTAAGCATTACATCGGACTTAAAATTTCAGTTTCAGCAGCGTTGATGAGTACTACAAGGCGCAGTGGACTAATGGCAAGACCTACATTTGCCAGGTGGGTGATTTTGTTTAAGATCCTGGAAAGTGCAAAGCCGTAGAGTGACGCCACAACTTTCATGATCTTATAAATTTCTATTATAAGCTACTAAACAAGGCAAACTTGATTCTTAATCAATTCACTGTAATGAAAGTGCGTAGATAAAGGTTCATTGTGAAAAGAACAGTGCCAGCTAGACTAGTGTCCTGAATGGTCAATTAATCTCTCGGGATTCTAAAAAAGAGCCTGACAAGTGTTCCTAACAAAACAGAATCACAGTGAACAGGGCTAACAGAGTACAATATTAGTGCTGCTTTTTAATGGTTATAGTCAGCTGTCAGACTGCCCTCAGAGATTCTGGACAGGTTAATCAGCTGTTGTGTAAGGGATTTATTTGCATTACCATTGGTGACAGTCTTCAGTCCTGTAGACTGATTCAGCTTTTTCTAAATTCCAGAAAGCTAAATTTCAGCTTTTTGGTTCAGACAGAACAGACCAGTCAGCCTGTTCCATCTGCAAGAGGCATAAATTCTCATGAGCCCCTGCGAATGCTGGGGCTCATGAGAACTCATGTCTTTTGCAGGCTGTGAATCATAGGTCATAATTAGTCCATGGACCGTTTTCAGTAATTTCAAGTTTTCGCACTGTCATCCATGCATTACATTTTCAAAGAATACAGTGTGACCTCTATTGAGTGATTATATTTTTAGCCGAAAGAAAGGGGTTTGAAAAGACAACTGGACTGTCATGAGTAATGTGAAGGACACAGTCATTTGTCTCTTGTCATTCAAGACCATCATTCAGGAGGCTTAAGTCACCTGAATGATGGTCTGTCGTGACGGGCGAGCTGTTATTAGGATGGCTGCTCAAAAGAGGTTCGCTGTAATATCCAGTAAATATTTTTGTTGTCTGCTTTGGTAGAACGTATAAACATATATCAAGACTCCTTGAACGTGTTAATAATCAAGTGAAATTCCCTATTTTTATGGTTGGGTGTGACTCGTTGGTTGGTTGTGACAAAGTCGGAAAAAGTTCTTCACATGCCTCCCCCACTGGGAGTTGCTCATAACGAACACTTTTGGTGCAAAAAAAACTGATATATGCATGTGAGACAGGAAAACAAAACACAAACAGTTGTCAGTTTTTTTAACTGATGAATTGGTAAGCACTCTTTCTGGAAACACTCTCTTCTGTCCCATTTTCTCTGGCAAATTTCACACCATGACAGGTGAAAACTTTACTACACAGATTTTATTAAAAGGACAGTAGCATCAGTTTTATCTTATGTATCTCATCAGTGTTTAATGATACCAATTGTCAAAATTCAAGTATCTGTTATATGTTTCTGAGAAAAACTAGAATTAGTTAAACTGCAAGTGGTAGTCAGCCATGACCTTTTGAGACGGTCTCATAGATAATTCAATAGATCTTCAAACACCCGGCTGCTTTAGGTCACCTTGGGAATACATACAAGAGACATAAATCCTTAGTAGCCCCCATATCACAAGCTTCTTTCTTGAATGTGGGCTGCATTGTTACCTTCACATTCCTGGGTAGACCGATTGGATGGGTAGTTCAGGGTTAGTCCACACCAGAGAACAATAGACAGCTCTAAGGAGCGGGTTATCTGTGTGTGTGTTTGTGCGTGTGGAAGGGAGTTGAGGGAGGAAGGGAGGCAGCTATTGCCTATGAAGTACGACTTGAACATGATCAATACAGGTGGACTTCAGTCACTTTGATTTACTCCACCTTTCAAAGAACATGCTATAGAACAATGCAAAGAAGTACCCAACGGAGAAAGAAACACGCTTAGAAAAGATGGGTACAACACAATTTATTAATATTTCGGGTAAATACCCTTTGTCAAAATAGACAAACAAACAAGCAGAGAGATTAGCCGCTACTTATCTTCATTGGCAGAAGGAATGTGGCAACTTTTCAGTTGCCACATTCCTTCTGCCAATGAAGATAAGTAGCGGCTAATCTCTCTGTTTGTTTGTTTGTCTATTTTGACAAAGGGTATTTACCCGAAAAATTAAATATTAATAAATTGTGTTGTACCCGTCTTTTCTAAGCGCGTTTCTTTCAGTTGCCACATTCCTTCTGCCAATGAAGATAAGTAGCAGCTAATCTCTCTGTTTGTTTATTTTGACAAAGGGTATTTACCCGAAATATTAATAAATTGTGTTGTACCTGTCTTTTCTAAGCGTGTTTCTTTTTCCGTTGGGTACTTCTTTGCATATTACACGCTTGGCAGTCACCTTTTTGGTCTGGATTGCTTATAGAACAATGTCTTTTTGCTCTCCTGGGCAGCTTCCTCCTTTGCTTGCTCTTAAATGTGTCGTGCATGTGTGTGTGCATGCGTGCTTAACAAAGAGAGAGAGAGTGAGAGAGTAGTAGTAGTAGTATTATGTGTGGACAAAATAGGCCGCAAGGCCTTTGCAAATGTCCTTTCTTTCTTTAATTACTTTATGGGTATGTTATGCATGCAAACTTTCCTATAAATCATTCATCATAGCAATAGAAAATCTCTTTAAATTTTGGTAATTCGTCCAGCTGGTTTTTAAAAGAATGTATATTACTATTAGGTGCTTTTTATGAGACTGGTAACTAATTCCAAACAATGGCAACTCTGCTAGAAAAACAAAACTGCCACAGGTTAGTGTTGCAATGTCATACAAAGATTTTCCCTTCAGAGTTTCGAGTTGCATCACAAAATGGTCAGGTGCTGCAAAAAAGTCTTCCAATTTAGGTCGTCGATGTCATTATAAATTTTAAAAATTTGGATTAAGTCTCCGCGTATTCTACGTCCACATCAGGAGTGTAGTCCAAAGTATTTGACTAATTTGAGTCTAAGTAAGTCATATTTCTACATTCTTTAACCAGCTTTGTTGCTCGTCTCTGTACCCTTTCGAGTGCAACTGATTGTCACTTTAAAGCTGGGTACCATATAGTGTTTGCATATATTCTAAATGTGGTCTGACTAGTGAGTTACACAGTTTACTAAAAATGTCCTTATCCAAATAATTAAAGGCTCTCTTAACTACTCCAACCATTTTGTTGGCCTTAATGATACAGTTCTGAATATGAGGGTCAAAAGATAGAACTTTATCAAAAACAAAAACCTAAGTCTCTTTCCTCCTCACAAGATACCACCTTTTTAATGTCACTGTTAACTTTCATCAAGTAATCATGTTCAGGATTGTTCCTTCCAGCATGCAAGACCTTGCATTTCTCTACATTGCTTGATTGTACATTGCTTAACGTCCCGACAGCAACAAGGCTTTCTCAGGACGTGCCTGCACTGCTTGTGAAAAAAAACAACCAACTAAACAGAACATTGAATGTATGTCGCCAGCCGGTCAAACACATTAAATAAACCTAACACATGGGGCCTAAATAAAGCTAAGACCATTTAGCAACACACATCCAATATCAAGAGCTACAGGCAGTGCAGACAGTAGGGAGAGTTTAAAAAAGGCAAATACAGGTGAATGGACCTCGGGTAGACAGAAACACATGCCCCAGAATAGAGAGAAAACCCCACCCTGTGGGGCTGACCAGGGTGACCCTGGGAACTAAAAAATACCTAACCCCACCCAAGTCCCCCAGGGCAGACCCGGGTGGGCTCTACATTGCAAATCCCATGTGTCAGACCACTCTTGCAAGTGATCCAAATCATACTGCAACACGTCTTTATTGCTCGATTCATACTATATTTTAGTATCGTCTGCGAATATTTTGCACTATATGTATGCTATTAAGACAGTCTGGCAAGAGAGGACTGCCGTAGGTCAATCCTTTACAAGAATTTATAATAGACGTGCTATATGGCAAGACAGTCACACGCACTCTAAGCAAACTGACCAGAATAATATAAAATTAACCTTACCCTTGTTAAAAATGTACGAAACATTTTAAATCCAGTGAAAAAGACTTATTTTCTACAAACTTGGCCTACTGTCGCCACTTGGAATCAAAGTCGCGAAGGGTGATGTCCCTTGATGGAGGGGACTTAAGAAGATTTGTTTTCAAAGCAAATTCACTCCCCTAGAGGGAGATTCGACTTGCGCTTTCAAAAAGACGATGACTTACAAATATTGCCAGTAACCATTGACGTGATCTATAGCCTCTTCTTTGTAAATGTTCTTATTATGTTTTACAATAATGTTCGACAAGAGGGCTAAATAAATTATTAAATCTTAATGTTGTAAAATTACTTATGTGCTCTTCTTCTCCCTTGTCCACATAGGAGTTCTTTCCGTTATGCTTAACCCTTATCATTCGGAATGCACTAGTGTGTGAAATGTTTGATTAAATAGTTTAAGGGTAGTGTCAGCCTCTAGGCGCCAAGCTAATCTGGCACCACCCTTGAACTAAAGCCATTGATCTATATCCTTATAGTATTTTGCATTTGGCAGTGTGAAAATTTGAAGCTTTTAGCCTCAGTGTATGGGTTAAAAGGCAGTTTTTCCAAAGTGCAAGTTTCCTTGTATAACCCATTCAGCCCCAACACCATAAGGCACGAGATGGATCGACCATGAAGATTAGCTTGCCGCCAAGCCAATCTGGCACTACCCTTGAATTATCATGGTTTATCCATCTGCAAGTGGTAGTTGTTAGGTTAAATGCAGCCATGGAGTTTATTGTTTGGCAGTTACCATTCACATCTGTATTCCATAAAAAAACAGGTTTAATTTTCTTTGTTGCCAGTTCCCTCACTCGCACACAATCAAAACACAAAGGAGACCAAATGTTAATGAAGCAATTTATTTCACATGTTCAATTCTGGTGCCAGTTTTCTACGGACTTCAGTTTTCTCTGATCAAGGGAATAATTTCTCAGCTGCACATTTTAGAAAATAATATTTGCATCAATTAGTCACAGAGTTGTTGTTTTAAAAGAAGAAATTTTTTTACTTTGTTAACCCTTTAGCTTGTCATAATTCCTGCAGGAATCATTGCGACAAAGCCACTACCGACAGCCAATGGGTTAATGTTGCACCAACACTAGTCGAGTTAACCATCTTTGAGCATGCAGACAATGGTACTGTCTTACAGGCTGCTAGCGCAAGTGGGTTTACACAAGGATACTTTTACTTCATGTACATAATGCACAAATCTGGCGTGCTTTTTGTCTTAGTGTAAGTAAAAGGATAGAGAACAGACAAAAGTAGTATTTTCTGCTTGCACACTTAGATAACAGACTATACGGTGCATAAAGGCATACATGTTTTGTATAAGAGTGACATACCACACTCAAGACAAACACATAAAACTAGGATGTGGGTTACACTATTGCATGTGCAACGTTCAGCAAAATCAACAGTACATAGCTTTGCAATTGTTTTCCACTTACTGCATGTTCCGACTAGAAACTGAATATGCAGCTGAGAAACTTCACCCTTTTTTTTTGTTGTAGTAGTACGTGTAAGCAAAAAGGAGGAAAAGATAAGACTGTATTGTAAAAGGAATGTTGAGGTGAAAGGATGTGTAACTGAAAGGAGCTAGCCTGATAGCAGCCTCAGTCAAAGAGGCAAAGATGCTCATAGGCACCTGCAGTTGGGGGGTCTAATGAGAATCTAAGCCTCTTGCAGGCAGAATCTGACACCACTGAAATCCTCAGACTGAAGTTATCCAAGGTTCAAAGTCAAGGATCTGGTTCATTCACCTTGATTCCAAAGACCACACACACAATCCCGTGGCACAAAAAGCATGCCACAGGCTGGCACAATTTGACACAGGAAAATATAAAACGCGACTCGCTGAGCACAATCCCCAGCAGAGTCTCACCATGGCTGAAACCTTAAGAGGTCACAACCGACCTTGACCTTGAGATCAAAATCGCCTCAAAGGTCGAAGGTCGTGTTATAGCTGCCTGCCCTCGAGGTCGCAGTGCTGTCAGAGCGCGACGACCCCATGAAATTAATTGACCCATCGGGCAAAACATGTATCACAGTCATGCAAAACTGAGCACACACAGTGTGTATTCAGCCGATGCACACAACCAAAAGCTTTCGCACAGTGAAAACTTTTGGTCAACACTCGTGGCACGTGTAAACAGAAACTGTCCCTGGCAGCTGGGCGTTTTCTAAAACTAACTGCACATGCAGCAACCAGTACTGGTGTACTGTCTTAACCACCTTCTGCATGCTTGGCTGTTTGTTACTCAAACATCTTGACAGCAAAAAAAGACTTGCTCATGACTTGCCTTGTGCATGCAGCCATCAGTACTGCTGGTCTGTTGTTTTTACGCCCACGTGCATGCTACCACCAGTACGGGGGTAAAAAAAAAAAAAGACCAAATTTCTGAGCAATTTTCAGTATTCATGGCTGCATGTAACGTTTAAACAAAAGACCAAACTGCCTAGGACCGTTCTGTCACCAAAACACGCACCAAAATCTGGGAGGGGGGAGGGGAATTATTTTTGACGTCCTCTTGAGCTGAGGCTGTCAGGGAATGAAGAAGCCAACTTCTTGTGACCCCCAAAATGCCAATAATAGACGGCTCTTTGCAAGCTGATGCAGGTAGCAAAGGCCAATATAATAGTTCACTGCTCCCCAACAGTGAATCTGAATTTGTCCACCTTTTCAGGAGGTGGACATCACACTTGACTGCGATTAATGCGTACAAAACATGATGTGGTTTAGAAAATGTCGACATAGCTTGTCGGTGGAGTATCAGCAAGAAATACAACTGATCCGTAATACTCTGACGATTGCACACGCGAGATCCCGGCTGAGCAGTTCAGCGGAGGAAAGCGTGTTTTAACCCCTTTGTGCGTGCAGCCTCTGGTACTGTTTACCGTACCTGTGGCTGCATGCACAAGGGGGTTAAGTTTCTCCCACAACAGAAGGGAGAATTGACATACCCTCCTAGCACCAACAGTGTATTTCACGTTTAACTTTTCACAGTCACTCACACTGTCCCCTCTGCGTACACAGCCCATAAATCATCATAAGCCTCTGCAGGATGCAGAGACTCATGATAATCTATGTTCCTTGCTGGCAGAACAACATCTGCATCCTCAGATTGAGATAATTCATCCGAGTTCAATCCACGACTGTTTCTGTGCCTCATAAATCACCATAATTGCTCGGATCACAACAAAACTGTGAACTGAGCTTTCACACCCCGTAATTACTGGTTTTCAACTAATATATGTGCAGAAAATAACAGCATGCAGAAAATGAATGCTGAACCCCGTCATGCATGAAGCCACCAGTACTGTTAGTGTAAACTGTCTGTATGGTACTGAAAACAGTACCGGTGGCAGCAGGCACAAGGAGTATCAGGAAGTGGGTACATCTTCAGTTGATTCACAACAGCAGAAGTGATCACATCAAAAACCACAACTGAGGGGGCTGTAACAATCTGGGCCATGGACACTTTGGAAGATAGTTGCTATTAGAGTATATACATTGTTAACTGAGATTTGATAGCATAGGCAGTATTTGCCAGTCCAGTTTTTTTATTCTGTGAATGATCAGAGTATGGGCAAAACCCTACTGACTTGAGAAAAGTGATTTATATGTATGTGTAATAGTTTATATTTACAATACTTGTCTGCTCATATTATCAGATTGTCTTCTATTTGCAGAATTTCCACTGTTTTTATGCAATCAAATAGAAAAATTCACTGCAGACCATTGGCTGGAAAATATTTGTTGCTGTCACTAGTGTCAGTGTTTTACTTATTAGGAACAAATCTTGCAAAGAAAAAAAGACCACAAAGAAAAGTTCAAACGCAAAACGTGAATGCCATGGTTTGGCACAGGTCAAAGGGAGAAAACTGAAATTATTGGCTATGTTAATTAACCCCCTTGTGCACACAGCCACCAGTGTTGCCGACAGTCCCAGTGTCCAATGCACAAGAGAGTTAATGGTTCCTGCTAATACACCACACAAATCAGAAAACAGCAGTAAAACTTAAATTCAGTAGCCCATTAACCCATTTAGCTCCAACGCACTATGACCATGATAATTTAATTTATTTAACCCATTCAGCCTCGACGCACTACAGCAGGAGATGGGTCGACCATGATAATTCAGGAGTAGTGCCAAATTAACTTGGCGCCGCCGGTGCCATGCTAATCTAGCACTACCCTTGAATTATCATGTTCGATTCATCTCTTGCAACTCATAAATAGTTGTTAACTCATTCCGCCCAGCGCATATATTTCCCAAATTTTGGAGGCGTCCTCCAGTGACTATGCACCTAATGCAGGAGATGGATCGAACATGAAAATTCAAGGGCAGTGTCAGATTACCGTGGCGCCGATAGGCGCCAAGCTAATCAGGCACTACCCTTAAATTATAATGGTCGACCCATCTCCTGCTGTAGTGCGTCAGGGCTGAATGGGTTTCAGTGACATCCCCAACATTTTGGAAATGCAGCCTTGGGGCTAAGTAGATCAAGTGAGCCTATATCTCCTGCTGATCCACATCAGCTCCAGCTGAGCTTCTTCTGTCAGGTCTAGAGTAAGACTGAATTTAAACAAAGATACTCAAAATTGTGGCATACAAAAATGACCCATCGACACCACAAAAATGAATTTTTTTTCTAAAATGTATTTTTTTGAAAAATACTTACCGATGGCATTACTATCTGGGAATACACTCTATTGCCTATAGATTTCAGCAAAATTGTGTGTAGCACACAACTGGGGAGGAGACACCGGGGATCCAAGCACTATGACCCCGGGTGGCCTCCCCTTACTACCCTATCCCGGCGAGCACAGGGCGACCTCGTCAGTTTCACACATAGCCACAAGAGGCAAGCGGGGCAGGCGGGAGGGCCATTCGAGTAATGCCATCGGTAAGTATTTTTCAAAAAAATACATTTTAGAAAAAAAATTCATTTGTTTTTTCAAAATACATTACCGATGGCATTACTATCTGGGAGAATGGCGAACAGGCGGAGGGTGCCGTATCTAACCACAACCCAACCACTCCGCCGGCCCCCTCGAGAGAGAACTCCCGACGATTTCAGCTATGATGTGCCTAAGACGCCAGCAGCGCTCGGAGGGAGTGCTGGGCCGCGGAGAAGTCGCCCACCCGTGCCAGGGAGTCACGTCAGCCGGATAGGTCTCTTAAGGTAGAAGCGTGCGAAAGTGGAGTCTGAGCGCCGGCCACCCGCTGCCAAAATATCTTTGACCGAGCAGTTGCGGTCCAGGGCTAGACTGGTGGCTACTGCTCTCACTTCATGCGCCCGGATTTGTAAAGGCTCAGCGCCGCGTGGGGAGAGGTCTAGGTAGTCTGACCTAATCACCCACCGCAGCCAGGATGACACGATCTGGGCCGAGATGTGGCGTCTGCCCGCGGACAAGGTAAGAAGAGGCGCGAGCGCCCCCGGCGCTGCGGCTGAGAGCAGCGCAGGTAAATCTTTAGCGCCCGCACTGGGTCCTGTTGCCGCGATCCAGGGGAGAGGTCCGCTCCACAGAGGCGGTTCTTGGCCAGGAAGGACGGATCGGAGAGCCTCTGCGCAGAGCTGTCGGAACGAACCGCAAACAGGCTGGGAGCATCGAGAGCGCGTGAAGCTCGCTGACTCGGGACGCTGTAACGAGAGCCAGAAGGAAACAGGTTTTCCGGGTCAAGTCTGAGAACCGAGCCAAGGGGAGGGGCTCAACCGGTCCGTATTCAACCACGTCAGTACCCAGGCAAGAACCCACCGGGGTACTAGGGAACGTGAAACCGGACGTCGGAGTTCAAAGTGAGCCAGAAATTCGACAGATCCTTGCAGGCGCCTGGGTCCGGAAGACACCGGTGACGGTAGATGTCCGCGAACGTAGCGCGGTAGCCCTTGATGGCGACCGGGGCTAAGCCCCGGTCGTCGAAGAGCCACAGGAAGAACTCCGCCAGTTGGTGGGAGGCTAGGTTAGTGGGAGGGTGCCCATGGGAGGTGCACCAGGTCTGAAAGACCCTCCACTTGCCTTCGTACACCTTCCTTGTAGAGAGTCTGCGGGCTGCTGCAATTGCCGCCACTGCTGCATCCGAGAACCTCTAGCGGCGCGGGCGTGCCGGACAACCTCCAAGCGTGTAGGCGGAGGCGTACGGGGCACGGATGGAAAGCCGCTGACGGAGCTGCTTGAGCATCGTGGAAGGGGTAGGAAGCTCCAGAGGAGGGTCCGTCGCAAGCGCGAGGAGGTCCGTGGTCCAGCTCTTGGTCCAGTTGAAGGGGGCCACCAGCAGGAGGACCGCCGAGCATCCCAGAAGCTTCCGCAGTACCTTCGGAACGAGGACTGCCGGGAGGTAGGCGTAAGCAATCCGGCCGACCCAAGGAATGGGGAGCGCGTCCACTGCCCAAGCGAGTGGATCCAGGACTGGCGAGACGTAGACCGGGAGCTGGCTGCTTCATCTGGTGGCAAACAGATCCACTAGCGGCGTTTCCCAGTGAGAGCAGAGCAGGCGAAAAATATCCGGGCGTAGGGACCGCTCCGTGTGGAGCAACTGTCCGCGACGAGACAGGGCGTCCGCCTTCACGTTGAGGTGGCCAGGGATGTGGCGGGCTCGTAGGGCAATGCCTCGATCCCTGCACCAGAGGCGAAGGTGGCACCGAAGAACGCAAAGGGAGGGCGAGTGAGAGCCACCCTGATTCTGTATGTAAGCCACCACCGTCGAGTTGTCGGAGAGCACGAGGACGTCCTGATTGGCCAAGGTCTCCTGCCAACGTCGAATGCCAATCCAACTGCCTTCAGCTCCAGCCAGTTGACGTGATTCCCGAACAGCTCCCGAAGCCAACGCCCGAGGCCGAGAGAAATCCGGTAACAGGTGCGCGCCCCAGCCGGCCTGGCTCGCCTCTGTACAGAGAGACCACCGAGGCGGCGGGGAGTGTAGGGCACCCCCGAAGCCAGCCAAGCGAGGTCCGCCCACCTCTCGAGGTGAGGACGAGCCCGAGGCGTGACAGGTACTAGATCCAACAGAGTGCCCGAGGGTCGCCAGTGAAGAAGGAGACGTAGCTGGAGAGGCCGAGCATAAAGTCTGCCCAAGGGAAGCAGGTCCGCAGCCGCCCTGAGGAGGCCCAGGAGTTGAAGCCAGACCCTGGCGGTGAAGGAGGATCCCATCCCCAACGAAGTCGCTAAGTCGACTATCTTCTGTCGCCTGGCCAGAGGCAGGCGGGCAAGGTTGAGGTCGGTCAGGAATTCCATCCCCCGATGTAGAAACCGTCGAGAGGGAGAAGAACGGATTTCCCCAATGAGTAGGAAACCTAGACGACGCAGAAGGGAAAGCAGGGCATCCCTGTCCGTCTGGAGGGCTGCGGAGACCAAGTTGCGCAGTAGAAGGTCGTCCAAGTAATTGGAGGCCGGGCTCAAGGAGCGCTGACGGAAATTGGCTATCACGGCGTCGAGCAGTCTTGTAAACACCCACGGACTGATGTTGAGGCCGAAAGGAAGGGCGCAGAACTGGTAGACGATCCCCCCAAGTCAAACCGAAGGTACCGGCGAAACGACGGATGAATCGGGACGTGCAGATAGGCGTCTGATAGATCGAGGCGGATCGCAAAGTCCATCGGCCGGAGGGCCGCACGGAGTGTCCTGGCCGTCTCCATCCTGAATCGAGGGGCCAAGCATCCTGAATCGAGGCCAAGCTGATAAGCATCCTGAATCGAGGCCACGAGGCCAAGCTGATAAGTCGATAACTGGACGCCACTTGCCGCCTGGTTTGGGAGCTAGAAGAGTCGGCTGTAGAACGCCGGAGAGTCCTGCCGCAAAACCACCTCTGTCGCCGCTTTGGTGAGGAGGGTCGCCACTTCCCCGCGCAGAGCGTCCGCCTGTGTGCCGTCGAGCGGTTCCTGGGTCCACAAGGGTGCTCAGCGAAGAGGCGGAGGCGACAGGAACGAAGTTGCAGGCCTGCGGTAACGGTGGAAAGAATCCAGGGGTCGTCCGGGAACAGCGATCTCCAAGATCGCTGAAGAGCGACAGCCGCCCGCCGACGGGAGGCCCGATTAATGAGGCGGGGGCGGAGGCGGGGGCGAGTCAAAGAGCCCGACCGCGGCCCGAGCTACGGGCACCGCGGGGCCAAGAAGGGCGAGGGGCGGGGCCGGCCTGAGTAGCCTGGAATGGACGGGCCCGACCTCGTGAAGATCCGACTGTAGAGAAGGAGGGCCTGAAAGACCGCTGGGCACGACCCCCGCCGTGCGGGGGGCGCGAAAGCGGGTCGAGGCTGGGTTAGATGCAGGCTTGGGCCACAAGTCCTTGGAAGATTCCTTAAAGGTGTGCCAAGTGTCGCCGAACAGCTGAGGACCCCCTAAGGGGGCGTGACGGAGCTGGGTCTTCACTGACAAGGGAAGGTCCGAGCAGAGGCGCAAAAGGGTATCCCTCCTCCAGAGGTCGCATTTGGCAGCCGCTGCCCTGGCGGTGGCGGAAGAATGGTAGGCGGACCGGTTGGCCGCTATCAGGATGGACCGCACGTCACGAAGCGGGGACTGAGCCTCCAGGTCCCACGTATCCTGTAGGCACTGCAGTGCTGCCTGGGTAGCCAGTTCCAAACCCGAGCACGCCAGCGAGATCCGCGCTAAGGAGGCGATCCTGTCGAGAGGCCGAGGCCACGAGTTCTGGACGAGCCTGCGGCCGCCCGCCTGTAGTAAGGCCGCCACATCCACCGCTGGAAAAGGTAAGGCGAAGGCTTGGGAGTGTCCAGCGTACTAGGCCTGGCGGAAGCTTAAGTTGATTCCCACCGGCGATCGAGCGGCGGTAAAGTATCCCGTGTCGCCGAAAGCGTCGTTACGCAGCTGGGCGGAGAAGCATCGGTGAGGTCCCGGAAGCCGGCTTGCGGGAGGGACTTGCGGCGCTGGACTTGCCTCTGCGCGTCGACCATGGCCTTAGCCTGTCTCTTCGGAGGAGGCGAAGGCGGACAGACGTCGGGCGGTAGGGACTTGGCGATAAGCCTTGAAGCCTCACCCATAGCGTGGACCGACTGTGATCCGAGCGAAGGGCCGGCAACGTCTGACGAGGCGGAGGCCGACGCGACAGCGGAAAAAAGGCGGGAAGGAGAACCCGCCGCCGAGTCCTGCAAGAAGATCGCCGAGGCCGAGTCCGACGGATGAAGGCTGAGGACGTCCGTTCCAAACTGATCTTCTCGCGGCAAAGACGAAAGGGGCGAGCGGCTACGAGAGTGCCGCACCGCCGCGCGCGAGGTAGACGCAGCCGCCCGCGACGCACGCAAAGAGGCGCGCCGCGGCGACGGAGGGACCGTGGCAAAGCGACGGTCCACCTCGAAGTCGGGATCCGCACGCGGCAGCCGACGTGAGCGACAAACCGCGATCGGAATACCGAGGAAGTGGCCTGGTCACCCCTGGCCCGCCCGGGAGAACCGGTGCGAGGGGGGGGGGGGGACCGCCAATAGTCTCCCCTAGCCCGCTCAGGAAAGGCGGAGCGGGGAGGGGACAAATACCGGGCACGCGGCCCCCCGTCCGATGTGTCGGACCGTGGAGGACGCGCGATGTCACACCGGGCCCGCCTGGTCGATACGAGGCGGGGGGGGGACAGTCTAGGGTCACGCCAAGCCCGCTCAGGAAAGGCGGAGCGGGGAGGGGACGATTTATGAGCCCGCTGCCCCAGCTCCGAAGCCTCGGAGCGAGGGGGGGGGGGGGCGAGGGTCCAAGTCACACCGGGCCCGTCCGGTCGATACGAGACGGGGGGGGGACAGTCTACGGTCACGCCAAGCCCGCTCAGGCGAAGCGAAGCGGGGAGGGGACCATTATGTGCACGCGACCCCCGCTCCGACTCCTCGGAGCGTGGGGGGCGAGAGTCAACCACACCCCGGGCCCGCCCAGGCGAGACGGGGCGGGCGGGGGGGGGGAAGAAAGCGAAGCATGCCTTGCCCGTTCGGAAAATACAGAGCGGGGAGGCAGCATTACTAACGGTCTCGAGTCACGTTCCGAAGCCTCGGTGCGTGAGCGAGAGCATTTCTTATCACGTTTACTCTCTTTCTTATGCTTGCGTTCCGTCACCCGTCCCCGCTCCGGAGACCTAGAGCCGGGGGTGGCCGACGAACGCTCATCTCTCCCAGACCGCTCGCCCGAAGCAGAGCGGGGGGTGGGAACCAAAATGGGCTCAAGCCACGCGCTAACGAAGCAGAGCGTGGGGAGCGTGACTCCGAAACTCGCCTACCCTGCTCCGAAGACTCGGAGAGGGGAGGGAGAACCTGCGAGGTAACGGTACAAGAAGGGGACTTACCTGTGGGCCGGAAAGCCCGATGCGCCGAGGGAAGTACGTCCACCCGTGGAGGATCCCGTGGAGACCGAAGCGGGCGAGGGGACCGGTCACGCCTGAAGAAGTCCCACCTGCGCGAACACCGGTCTTCCGTCCAAGCGGCGCCACCATCACACGTTCCGTCCGAAGCACAGCCCGAACACGGCAAGCAAGAGTCGAGTGCATCAACCGGCCACTGGAAGTCCCCGCACGGCGGCAAGTCTTCGACACAGAAGAAGCCATAAGGCCCTAAACCAGCTACGCCGGCGAAGAAGTCCACCTTGCACAAACCAGCCGGGCACAAGTCACGTGCGTCGTCGAACCCCAAGGCCAAGCCAAGGGTGAACTCACAAGTCAGAGCCGGTAAAACCGGTCGGCGCACAGGTCACAATGAGTCCAATTGTCAAAGGAAAAACCACGAATGTAGTGAGTCCAGGGCTGAATCGAAGACTCCAATTCAAGCCCACAGTCAAAAACCACTGAAACCCGTAGAACGGAGAAAGGCAAAAACTCGACCGTCCCCGGTCGAGCTATGAGTGAAACTGACGAGGTCGCCCTGTGCTCGCCGGGATAGGGTAGTAAGGGGAGGCCACCCGGGGTCATAGTGCTTGGATCCCCGGTGTCTCCTCCCCAGTTGTGTGCTACACACAATTTTGCTGAAATCTATAGGCAATAGAGTGTATTCCCAGATAGTAATGCCATCGGTAATGTATTTTGAAAAAACAAATAACACAATTCAAGCTGAAGATGTCAGAGCAATGCTAATATTTTCTTCGACAAGCGATGGTGACAGAACAGGTTTTGAAATGTGACGGTACACAGGAAAGAGTCTAGTAAACCACACCGATGGATATTGTACAAGTTTGGGGGGAAGCAAACCGTGACTGTATCGTAAGCATTGTCAGTCATCTGTGTAATAAAGCACGTATAATTTTCCTCACCAAGCCCTGGAACCTACGCCAAGAGAAAGAAGAACCGTGATAGTTCAAGGGCAGCGCCAGATTAGCTTTGTGCCTTTTGGTGCCAAGCAAATCTGGTACTACCCTTTAACTATCATGGTCCACCCTTCCCTGCAATTAGTGCATGTTTATCAGAGAGTGACTCTCAAATTTGATAACTCCGGTTCCAGGCTCTAAAGAGATAAGATGCATGGATCGCTTAGGTGCCAAAGTTGAAGGACGAGGGAACAGTACGCTGTGTGAAGATGTATCCGCCAGCTTGTTCAATTTTCTTTGACTCTGCAACACAAACACGCATCTCAACATTAGATATTTCTGAGGTCTCTTCTGTAATGGTTGATACAGTATTTTTAATCGGTAAATCTTGACTCATATTGTAAAATAGTCTTAACATGTGTGCACATTTATCAATTTAAAACTTAAAGCCTAGGCCACTAGGTCCGAAACAAGAGACGAGTTACACTAATGATGCAGTTCAGGCTTATTTAGGCTGAAAAAGTACAAATAAATGAAAACAACACACTAACACTTGCATGCATAGCCATGCAACTACTAAAACAAGAATTTTGTGAACCGAAAAAATGGCTGTCCACGTCAGCATATCATTTTACAAACTATACTCCCACATCCACTACTGCCAAGGAAAATACAAACACTGCTTCCAAGGAAAATGCAAACACTGCTGCCAAGGAAAATACAAACACTGCTGCCAAGGAAAATACAAACACTGCTTCCAAGGAAAATGCAAACACTGCTGCCAAGGAAAATACAAACACTGCTGCCAAGGAAAATACAAACACTGCTGGGAAGGAAAACGCAAACACTGCTGCCAAGGAAAATACAAACACTGCTGCCAAGGAAAATGCAAACACTGCTGGGAAGGAAAACGCAAACACTGCTGCCAAGGAAAATGCAAACACTGCTGCCAAGGAAAATGCAAACACTGCTGCCAAGGAAAATACAAACACTGCTTCCAAGGAAAATGCAAACACTGCTGCCAAGGAAAATGCAAACACTGCTGCCAAGGAAAATACAAACACTGCTTCCAAGGAAAATGCAAACACTGCTGGGAAGGAAAACGCAAACACTGCTGCCAAGGAAAATACAAACACTGCTGGGAAGGAAAATGCAAACACTGCTGCCAAGGAAAATGCAAACACTGCTGCCAAGGAAAATGCAAACACTGCTGCCAAGGAAAATGCAAACACTGCTGCCAAGGAAAATGCAAACACTGCTGCAAGAGGCAAAGAGCCTCATGAGCTCCTGCATCTGCAGGGGTTCATGATGTTCTTCATCTCTTGCTGGCCCCATTTTTCACTGGTGTTCCCTAATGGTTGAGAATACCTGCAGCATATTCAGAATCGTTACATCTGGAATGAGTTAACCCAGGGAAAAAAATCAACAATGTGAAAGAGAAAGCTCAGTCACCTGAAGCAGCCTTGCGCTGGTCAGCCAGTTTGAAGACATCCTCCACTTCACGCTGTTGGTGAGGGGTCAGGTGGGAGGTCAAGGCTGTGTACCAGGCTGCATCCGCCTCACGCAGATCTGATGACAAAGTACAATTATTGTACCTGCCGCCAAACTCTACCACTATTGCAGACAACCATTCCCTTTTACTGATCACATCTTCATTCAAAATCCATCATTATTGTTGGCAGACATATCTCCAGCAGTTTTTGTTTCTTAAACCAAAGTCCAAAGACAAAGTCACAGACCTGCACATGCCTACACTGACGGGCATTGACACCAAGTTTTAACTGAATTATTTGTTGACAGGATAAAAAAAAAATCAGTGTGACAAAGCAAAGTAGAAATACTGACTGCTGAGAATTTCCTTGAAGGCGACATATTCATCTACGGGACATCGCTCATCATCCAGTGGCGTCTGGAAACTCTCCAGCTGTGTCTCCTCAGCTCCGTCGTCGCTGTATTCCCCGTCACTGTCATCCCCATCTTCACCAGCCTGAAAAACAAATAAACACAAAATTCCAAAGTAAATAAATGAGGAAATCAATAAACACTAGGATACATTCTGATAGGCCCACAAATTTGATTGATAGTTCAAGAACCAGAATAGCTTGGCACATAAGGTGCCAAGCTATTCTGGCACCACCCTTGAACTAAAACAATTGATCCATCTCTTAATTTGCAATGTAGCCTTCATAGGCCAATAGGCCAATTTTACAAGATCAGCCTCAGGAAATTATGGGTTAACTAAACAATACAAACAGGAATATTTTGATGCAGATTCACTTTGAAAATAAAGTATTTGATATTTCTTAATTCTAGGAAAGCACACTAGTCCTAGGAGATGAACTTAGCGAGAAAGTTCAAGGGTATGGGTAATTTCCTGATGCAAGTGAAAATTGCACCTTTCCAGACAGACAGGTCCTTGTCGGCTTCCGGTGGCGATAAGTGATACTTGGGGAATGCAAAACTAAATGTTTCTTGTATTTAGTATGCTAAATGTCCCCTATGTAGCTCTGTGCCTTTCATGTATTTTCTGAGGAGGGTGAATGGAACCAGTTCAGCTTTAGTAGAAGAAGTACATTATAGATGGACAGGATCCAAAAAGCAGTATTGGGAAATGGAATTTTGAGTGTTTTAGCTCACGCCTGCTCCACAGATTTTACCGTGCGTTTAGGGGGTGCGCTGCTGTGCGTTTCATAGAGGCAAGTTTTGTCAGCCTACGTGCGTTGAAGAGTTAAAAGGCCAGACAAAACATCACATTTTAATCCCTTGTTTTCATTGAAATACGTGCAATTCTGACCCACTTCTGACCATCTATTAGGTCATCAAGTGTGTGGCTTTTACACCTAGGAGATGAACTTAGACAATGCAGAGACAAAAGTGTAATTTACTGATAATGGTGTATGGTTTATCTTAACGAAAGTGCAGTTAAACATGTCAAGAAACAAATACTAAATTAACTTATTATTTTTCAACAACAGAAACATAGAAAGCTCATATAACTTGAAAAAGAAATCAAACATTAAAAAAAAGAAAAACAGAAATTTGAACACAAATTAAAAAGAAAGAAAAGATATTTTCACTCATACCTTTTTCGACTGAAACCATAAGAAATACAATATTGTTCACAAAACTGACAATAAACATTTTTTTCCACTTTTGAACTAAATGAAAGAACACATCTAGTTGACATGGAAAGATTTTCCAAGAGACGACCTGAAACACCTGCCTTTTTTTTTAAAAAAAACCCTTTACTGCTGCAGGGGCACATGATGATCTGTGTTTCTTGCAGCTGGATTGTGTTAACTTTCTTTCAGTAGAGAAGGGGTTAACCCATTCAGCCCTGACGCACTACAGCAGGAGATAGTTCGACCATGATAATTCAAGGGTTGTGCCAGATTAGCTTGGCGCGTGTTGGCGCCAAGCTAATCTGGCTGATATGAAACTCTATGCTCACGCACAGGGTTCACACAGAGGGTTTTGTATGGTACGGTTTTGTCAGTGGTTTGGCTTGTGACAGATATTCCGTGGGGGCATGAGGCCCAGGTGAAATCATAGGGAAACGTTTTGCACAGGGGGGGGGGGGGGGGGGGGGGGGGCTTAGTGAGAGTTCAGGCGAACAGAGCTGTAGGAAAGTTAGTACGGGGCTTGACTGTCAGTATGGGCAGACGTGTGTGAGATACCCTAGCCTGTATTCCAAGACTCTGAAACCTAGAATTCAGGTACGTTTTATATGTATTATTGATAGTTGCCGAGTTAAAGATAGTATGTAAGAGTTTGGTTTGGTTCGGTTATATGGGTTTGGAATTCGTTGAGGTAACCGGTGTCTTTTCTATGTGGTTATTTACGGAGATGGATAACTAAGGAATGTGAGGTGTGTATGCCTAAGTCACTATGAAGGTAGTACGTGGTTAAGTATAGTCTTTTCCAATGTATGAAATAATGTGTGTGGTGTGTGCGAATGAACATGTGAGGGTATCAGCCAGGTTACGTAATGCAGGGCTTCCGTTTTAGTGCGTCTATGACGCATTAAAACTCAAAATCACGTACTGAAAATGTAACTAAGGGGTAGTCAGACGCACTAAAATTCAGTGCATCTGCATTATCCTTGCGCTACCGTGCGTACCATAACAGAGGTCGGTGACAGTCGTTCTATTTTTAGTGATGAGTTGGTTCGTCGTTTAGCCCTTGCTCAGTCGCGGCTGCGTTCAGAATCGACCCGACTCCGGGGTCCGTGCGAGTGTAACTGGGCAGGCAAACTGTTAGCTCATGTGTGGTGTCAGCATGTTATTACAAAGTGCGCGCTACATGTTGAACGCGTTACTTGCTGTGACATCACCATACATACTATTATGGGATACGGCATCGTGCGTTTCACTTTCAATCTTGAATGAAGTTGTAAACGGCAGAGAAAAAGCAAAGGAAGCTGGAATGCTTCGGATTCTTCAATCCAGCACCGTCTGATCTTGATAATCGCTAAGAAGAAAGTTGCACTTCGACACCGCCATCTCCATCGACAATACCAGATATGATACACCTGGGCCGTGTGTGGCACCGCCGCTGCGACGCAGTTTTCAGAGTACGTGGCAGCGCTGCGTGTATTTCCATGGCTAAAGCACGACGGCACACGAATGGCATGCGCAATGTGCACTGAGGCAAACTAAAAAAGCAAGTCCAGAAATTTTAACAGAAATAAGTTTGTCAGTTTTTAAAAAATTGTGGTCGATCTATCTTCTGGTACACAGTTATTAGGCAAAAATTAGAGAAACATGAATTTTTTTTCCGATGGCATTACTATCTGGGAATACACTCTATTGCCTATCGATTTCAGCAAAAGTTGTGTATAAGGCACAACTGGGGAGGAGACACCGGGGATCCATGTACTAGGGCCCCGGGTGGCCTCCCCTTACTACCGTATCCCGGCATGCGTGTGGCGAACTCCCGGCGTTCACCGGGCGACCTAATCAGTTTCACACTTAGCCAAGAGAAGGCAAGCGGGGCCGGTGGGAGGGCCATTCGAGTAATGCCATCGGTAAGTATTTTTCAAAAAAATACATTTTAGAAAAAAAATTCATTTGTTTTTTCAAAATACATTACCGATGGCATTACTATCTGGGAGAATGGCGAACAGGCGGAGAGTGCCGTACCTAACGTAATCTAACCACCCCGCGTGCCCAGAGAGAAGCACTCCCGACGATTTCAGCTATGACGTACCTAAGGCGCCGAAGGCGCTCGGAGGGAGTGCTGGGCCGCGGAGATGTCGCCCACACGAGCCAGTGAGTCACGCTGGCCGGATAGGTCCCTGAGGTAGAAGCGTGCGAAAGTGGAGTCTGAGCGCCAGCCGCCCGCGGCGACAATATCAGAGACCGAGCAGTTGCGGTCCAGGGCTAGACTGGTGGCTACCGCTCTTACTTCATGGGCCCGGATTTTTAAGAGCTTATCGCCGCTTGGGGAGAGGTCCCGGTAAGCGGACCTAATCACCCAACGCAGCCAGGAAGACACGGTCTGGGACGAGATGTCTTGTCTGCCCGCAGACAAAGGTAGAAAGAGACGTGTGCGTCCTTGGCGACGCGGCTTAGAGCGGCGTAGGTAAATCCTGAGGGCTCGCACCGGGTCCTGCTGCCGCGAACCCGGAGAAAGGTCCGCTCCCCGGAGGGGCCGTATAGTCAGTAACTGAGGGGCCGCCGTAGGGGGACGGTTCTTGGCCAGGAAGGAAGGGTCAGGGAGAAGCTGTGCAGAGCCGTCAGCCCTAAACTGAAGACAGGCTGGAAGCGTCGAGAGTGCGTGAAGCTCGCTAACTCGGGAGGCCGAGGCGAGAGCTAGAAGAAAACACGTCTTCCGGGTCAAATCCGAGAACCGCGCCAAGGGAAGAGGTTCAAACCTGTTCGTATTCAGCCACGTAAGTACCCAGGTGAGATCCCACCGAGGCACCAGGGAACGGGAGACCGGCCGTCGCAGCTCAAAGTGAGACAGCAAATCCGAAAGGTCCCTGCAGGCGCCTGGGTCCGGGAGACGCAGGTGACGGTAGGTGTCTGCGATCATAGCGCGGTAGCCCTTGATGGTGATCGGGGCTAAGCCTTGGTCCTCGAAGAGCCACAGGAAGAACTCAGCCAGTTGGTGGGAGGCTAGGTTAGCGGGAGGAAGCCCCTGGGAGGCGCACCAGGACTGGAAGACTCTCCACTTGCCCTCGTACACCTTCCGTGTGGAGGGTCTGCGGGCTGCTGCAATCGCCGCCACTGCTGCATCCGAGAAACCTCTAGCAGCGAGGGCTTGCTGGATAACCTCCAAGCGTGAAGGCGCAGGCGCTCCGGGCACGGATGGAAGAGCTGCTGCCGGGGCTGCTTGAGCATCGTGGGCGGGGTAGGAAGCTCTAAAGGAGGGTCCGTCGCCAGCGCGAGGAGGTCCGTGGTCCAACTCTTGGTCCAGTTGAAGGGGGCCACCAGCAACAGAATCGCCGAGGAATCGCGAAGCTTCTGCAACACCTTCGGAACGAGCACCGACGGGGGGTAGGCGTACGCAATCAGGCCGTCCCAAGGGATGGAGAGGGCGTCCACCACCCAAGCTAGCGGATCCGGGACTGGAGAGACGAAAACTGGGAGCTGGGTGTTCCACCTGGTGGCAAACAGATCTAGAAGTGGCGTCTCCCACTGCGAGCAGATCAGGCGAAAAATGTCCGGGCGTAGAGACCATTCTGTGTGGAGCAGCTATCCGCGGCGGGACAGGGCGTCCGCAATCACGTTGAGATGTCCGGGGATGTGGCGGGCTCGAAGAGTAATGCCCCGATCCCTGCACCAGAGGAGCAGGTGATACAGGAGGATGCAGAGGGAGGGCGAATGAGTGCCCCCCTGATTCTGAATGTAAGCCACCACCGTCGAGTTGTCGGAGAGAACTAGAACTTGCTGGTTGGCCAAGGTCTCCTGCCAACGGTCGAGGGCCAACCCCACTGCCTTCAATTCTAGCCAGTTGATGTGTTTCCCTACGAGGTCCCGGGGCCAAGGGCCCGAGGCCGAGAGAAAATCCGGTAACAGGTGAGCGCCCCAGCCGGACTGGCTCGCATCCGTACAAAGGGACCACCGGGGTGGTGGGGAGTGAAGAGGAACTCCCGAAGCCAGCCAAGCGAGGTCTGTCCATCTCTCGAGGTGAGGACGAGCCAGCGGAGTAACCGGAACCAGATCCGACAGAGAGCCCGAGGAGGGTCGCCAGTGGAGTAGGAGATGTAGTTGTAGAGGCCGAGCGTAAAGTCTGCCCAAAGGAAGCAGGTCCGCAGCCGCACTGAGGAGACCCAGGAGTTGAAGCCAGACCCTGGCGGTGAAGGAGGACCCCCCCGCCATGGAAGTCGCTAAGTCGGCGATCTTCTGCCGCCTGGGCAAGGGTAGCCGGACGAGGTTGAGATCGGTCAGGAACTCCATCCCCAGATGAATGAACCGTCGAGAGGGGGAAAGGTCCGATTTTCCCAGGTTGAGGAGGAAGCCGAGCCGCCGCAGAAGGGACAGGAGGGCATCTCTGTCCGCCTGGAGCGTAGCGGGGACCAAATTGCGCAGTAGAAGGTCGTCCAAGTAATTGGAGGCCGGACTCAGGGAACGTCGACGAAAGTAGGCCATTACCGCATCGAGTAGTCTCGTGAGAAAAAAGGTTCTCGTACCTTTTTGAGCTATCATAGAACGTGGTGATAGGGATACCATACTTTTATTTGACTTAATTATACGTTAGAATTTAGACCTGAAGTGAGCAGCCGAGTTTTTGTAGCCTGTTATAGTCTTTCTGGAAAGTTCATGTTAATGAGCTTCGGCTGCGTGTTTCGTTCTGATTGGTTGAGTTGTATGTTTTCCGTAGACGATTCTAGATTTTTGTAGTATATATAAGGAGGGCGCTGGGAAAGCCTGTTCGTACATTGTCTTGCTTTGTCAGTCGTAGAGACACATAGTTTATTGCGAGAGACGCTGTGTATGAGAAACTTTGAGTCGTAGTGTGGACATAGCAGAAGAGACTTTGTATCAGTAATTTGTGCATTTGAAAGTGCATTACTGTGTGGATATCGCATTGCTGAATTAAATATTGTTGGAACTGTTACTCCAGTATTGTCTACATCCTTAAGCCACGTATGACGGATTGCACTCAGCTGAACGAGTTTTATTTTAAAGAACTCTACGTGTGTGTGTCTGGTGTGTTTATCATACTTCGACTACAACTCCACCACGTAACATCTACTACAGTGCATGCCCCGGATCCTCTGATCCTTATTTTCCTTGGAGGAATCTTGCAGTTCGGACCTATTTTTTGCCCTACCTTCAGACAAAAACGTCTGATGGGGATGTTATCTTAATAATGCTCCGTTACCACGGTATCCTACTTCTACGGGATCGTTGTCAACGCCATATCGGCATCACCTACTTTTTCCGCACGAGGCATAGACTCTCATGAGCCCCTGCATGCGCAGGGGCTCATGAGAATCAATACCTCTTGCCCTCCGGACGAGACTGACTCCATTAGTGCTGCAGCCGGAGGGGGTGGATGAGATTTCAGGATAAGCTTGTAACTGTTATCATCACCTCTCCTTCATGCTGAGAAACCGGGACCCTCTGACTTCTATTAGTCAGTCCTGCTGAACGATGCCAAGAGATGCACACCCCAGGCATATATCTGAATACACGCTTGCCGGAGTTGATGCTTGTGCCTTCCTTATATAATGGAGGGTGTAGGGGGGGCTCTGGATAGAGGTAGCACCTTTGCTGTTCGGCAGCTGCGTCCTACATAGGACGGACGGGCATCACTGGTCCTCATCCATCTCCTTAATCTCTCTCGTGTTGGCTCCAAGCGCCACACCCTGGCAAACCACCTCAGCTGGTGGGCTAAACCACGTGAGGGGATGGTGTTCACATTGCACCACTAGGCGGATGAGCTGTTTCTGACAGCCAACGGCTAGAGGACGGAGGAGATCAGGTTGGCCAAATGTGGGGGAGTAAACCCTTCTGCTTCAAATCAGGAGTGGAGCCCCGAAGGCAGACAGTTGCCTGTATTCACGCACTGTTCTGGCAGCTCCTGCAGCCAAACTGGTGCCAAACGTACTGCTTTGCATTCCTTTGGATACATCAGCAAGGCCGAGAGGGGGATCTTGACGACTGGGCACCCCATGATCTCCATACACTTTGCCCAGGCTTGCGCCCTGGAGAGGTCACTCCAGTGACTGACCCAGCAAGCGCATATACTCCATTGTCTTCCGAGACAGGATGCCAAACACAGTCTCGTGAACACCCAAGGACTGATGTTGAGTCCGAAAGGAAGGGCGCAGAACTGGTATACTATCCCTCCAAAGGCAAACCGAAGGTAGCGACGGGACGACGGATGAATCGGGACGTGAAGATATGCGTCGGACAGATCGAGGCTGATTGCGAAGTCCATCGGACGGACGGACGCACGGAGAGACCGGGCCGTCTCCATCCTGAAGCGAGGGGCCAAAATGAACTTGTTTAGCGCAGATAAGTCGATCACAGGACGCCACTTTCCGCCTGGTTTGGGGACCACAAAGAGGCGGCTGTAGAAGGCCGGAGAGTCGTGCCTCGAAACTACCTCTGTCGCCGCTTTGTCGAGAAGGGCCTCCACTTCCCCGCGAAGCGCGTCCGCCTGGGTGACGTCTGGCGGCTCCTGGGTCCACATGGGTGACCTGCGAAGAGGCGGAGGGGACAGGAACGAGAGGAGTAGGCCGGAAGTAATCGTGGAACGAATCCAAGGGTCGTCTGGGAACAGCGAGCCCCAAAGGTCGCTGAAGAGGGACAGCCGCCCGCCGACAGGAGACCCGAGAACTGACGGCGGGGGCGGAGAGGAGTCAACGAGCCTGGCCGCGGCCCGCCGAACGGGCGCCGCGGGGCCAAGCGGGGCGAGGGGTGGGGCCCGGCTGCGGAGCCTGGGCTGGGCGGGCCCGCCCTCGCGACGATCCGGCTGGGAAGGAGGGTCTGAAGGACCGCCGGGCGCGACCCTTGGCCGAGCGGGGGTTGCGAAAGCGGAGCGAGGCGGAGGTAGAAGACGGCTTGGGCCATAAGTCCTTGGACGCCTCCTTAACTGTCTGCCAAGTGTCGCCGAACAGAAGGGAACCGCCAAGAGGAGCTTGGCGGAGCTGGTTTTTCACTGCCAAGGGAAGGTCCGAGCAGAGGCGCAAAAGGGTGTCCCGCCTCCAGAGGTCGCAATTGGCAGCCGCAGCCATGGCATTGGCGGAGGAATGGTAGGCGGCCCGGTTGGCCGCTATCAGAATGGACTGCACATCACGGAGTGAGGACTGCACCTCCAGGTCCCAAGTATCCTGGAGACAATGTAAGGCCGCCTGGGTAGCCAGCTCTAAGAAGCCCGAGCACGCTAGCGAGTTCCGGGCTAAGGAGGCGATCCTGTCAATGGGCCGGGGCCAAGCGCTCTGCACCGGTCTGCGGCCGCCCGCCTGCACTAATGCTGCCGTATCTATCGCTGGTAGAGGAATAGCGAAGGCTTGTGAGTGTCCCGCGTACCAGGCCTGGCGGAAGCTCAGGTTGATCCCCGGAGGCCAACGTGAGGCGGTAAAAAAACCAGAGTCGCCGAAAGAGTCGTTCTTCAGTTGGGTGGAGAAGGCCTCAGAAAGGTCCCGGAAGGCCGCTGGTTGCGGGAGGGACTTGCGGCGCTTGACTGGTCTCTGCGCGTCAACCATAGCCGACGCCTGTCTCTTCGGAGGAGGTGACGGCGGACATAACTCGGGTGGTAAGTACTTGACGATCAGGCGTGAAGCCTCTTCCAGGGCGTGGGCCGTCTGCGACCCGAGCGAGGGGCCTGCGACGTCTGACGAGGCGGACGAGACAGCGGAAAGGCGGGACGGAGAACCCGCCGCCGAATCCTGCAGAAAGATCGCCGAGGCCGAATCCGTAGGGTGAAGGCTGAGGACGTCCGGTTCTAGAAACCGATCCTCCCGCGAAAAAGACGAAAGGGGCGAGCGGCTCCGAGAGCGGCGCTCCGCCACACGAGAGGAAGACGTAACCACCCGCGACTCCCGCCGAGAGGAGCGCCGCGGGGACGGAGGGACTGCGGCAACGCGGCGGTCAACCTCAAAATCAATAACCGCGTGTGGATGCCGCGTAGGGTTAGGAACCCGCGAACGGCTCAAATACGAAATGGCATGGTCCCCCCTGGCCCGCCGGGGAGAGCCGTAGCGGGGGGGGGGGGGGGGGGGGGGGGGGGAACGCAAGGAGTCACACCAAGCCCGCTCAGGAAAGGCGGAGCGGGGAGGGGACCGAAACCGGGCGCGCTGTGCCTCGCCCGAAGGATCGGAGCGTAGGTCACGCGCAACGTTGTCACACCGGGCCCGCCTGGTCGATACGAGGCGGGGGGGGGGGGGGGGGGGGGGGGGGGGGGGGGGGGGACAGTCTATGGTCACACCAAGCCCGCTCAGGAAAGGCGGAGCGGGGAGGGGACGATTTCCGAGCCCGCGACCTGAGCTCCGCTTCAGAGCGAGGAGGCCGCGGGTCCGAGTCACACCGGGTCCGTCCAGTCGATACGAGACGGGGGGGGGGGGGGGGGGGGGGTGGGGGGGGGGGGGGGGGGGTGGGTGGGTGGGGGGGACAGACTATGGTCACGCCGCGTCCGCTCCGGCGAAGCGAAGCGGGGCAGAGACCGTTTATGTACACGAGCCCGCCATTCCGAAGAACCGGAGGGTGAGAGGCGAGAGACAAAATCCACCCGGGCCGGCCCGGGCGAGGCGGGACAGGGGGGGGGGGGGACGAAAGTGGTGCTGGCCTAGCCCGCTCAGGCGGTACGGAGCGGGGAGGTAGCCGGGCGCGATGTCTCGAATCCCGTTCCGAGGTCTCGGAGCGTGAGTGAGAGCTTCTATCATGACGCCTTTTCTCTTTCTTGTGTTTGCGCTCAGTCCCCCGCCCTCGCTCCGGAGACCTAGAGCCGGGGGTGGGTGACGAGCGCTCCGCCCTCTCAGACCGCTCGCGCGAAGCAGAGCGGGGGGAGGGAAAGGTAACGGGGCTCAAGCCACGCGCTAGAGGCGCAGAGCGTGGGGAGCGCGACTCCGAGGCTCGCCTACCCTGCTCCGACGACTCGGAGAGGAGAGGGCGAGCCTGCGACGTAATGGTACAAGAAGGGGACTTACCTGTGGGCCGGACAGCCCGAACGACGGAGCGGAGAGGAGCCCGAGGCGTCGAGGGAAGGCCGTCCACCAGTGGAGGGTCCCGCGGAGGCTGAAACGAGCGAGGGGCCCGGTCGTGTCTGTAGAAGTCCCACAAGCGCGACCACCGGTCTTCCGTCCAAGCGGCGCAAACGTCACACGTACTGTCCGACGAACAGCCCGAACACGGTAAGTAAGAGGCGTGAGCATCGTCCGGCCATTGGAAGTCCCCACAAAGGAGGCAAGTCTTCAACACTGAAGAAGCCATAACCGGCGGTGAAGAGTCGTCAACCGGTCACAACTCACTACCAGGCACAAAGCACGTGGGCCGGCTGAACCAAAGTTGTTTGAGAAAGTCACAAGGTCAGCCGGAATCCGGTTGGCGCACAAGACATAAGCTGTCGAAAGCCCAAGAAGCGAGAGCAAGTAACCGTCCAAACAGATTCCTAATTCAACTTTCACTGAAGATCAGAGTCCGAAAGGAGGAGGCAAAAAACTCGACCGTCCTCGGTCGAGCTATGAGTGAAACTGATTAGGTCGCCCGGTGAACGCCGGGAGTTCGCCACACGCATGCCGGGATACGGTAGTAAGGGGAGGCCACCCGGGGCCCTAGTACATGGATCCCCGGTGTCTCCTCCCCAGTTGTGCCTTATACACAACTTTTGCTGAAATCGATAGGCAATAGAGTGTATTCCCAGATAGTAATGCCATCGGTAATGTATTTTGAAAAAACAAATGTCTTTCTGAGTGGTTAAATGGGTTGAAATAAACTTTTATGTACATCAGTTCACACACACACACAGCGAGAGAGAGAGAGAGAGAGAGAGAGAGAGAGAGAGAGAGAGAGAGAGAGAGAGAGAGAGAGAGAGAGAGAGATAGACAAGTCACACTTTGCTTGTCAATCTGCCGCATTCAGCAGAAAACGCTATATTCTCCGTTACAATACATTATCAAACGATCATACAAATAAATAAATAGATATACGTTTTTCTGTGTGTGAGAGACAGCGAGGGAGACATGATTTTGTGCGATAGCTCACCAGTTAAAGAATCAGTATCATGGAAAGGACACACACACTGTCACAACACATTTAGAGGAGAGAGCGAAATGAGTTAATTTATTTTAAGGAACATACAGATGATGCAGTTTTTCTTAAATAAATCTGCGGACCCTCTATAATGCTCAGATGGGGGTCTGTGTACCCTCTAAAATTTATACCTCGGGTGCTCATCATCATCATCAGTCCCTTGCCCGAACTGGGCGTTGGGGGGACTGAAAGGCAGCAGCAACAGACAGTGCTCTCCTCGGGTGCTACAGACCCTTTAAACTGTTGTGAAAACAGAAGCCCTGGTAATGTATCTCATATCATCCAATATGTGTGTGTTTAGCAATTGTTATATTAGGGGCTAGTCTGTGTGCGTTACACTGGCACTGCCCTTGAATTATCATGGTTGATCCATCTCCTGCAACTGGTGCATTGTCATTAAATGACGCCTCCAAAATTTGGGAAATACATGCGCCAGGCTGAATGAGTTAAATCTGTTCATAAACACAACAATATTTGAGCTGGTCATACGAGTTGGAAATTACTCTCTACAAAGGCCCAGAGACAAGCATTCATTTGGTGTTAAACCAGAAATAACTAAACAAAAGGCCTGAAAATCTGGACCTAACAGCTCAAGTCATATGTTCCAAAATCACAGACCAGTTGTGTGAGTGATCTTTGTCCTGTGCCAGCCTTAGAGGCTGGCACAGGACGAAGCTCACTCATGCACCTGGTCCTAGCATTCATTTGGGCCAACAATGCCAGAAGGAACGGATGACAAGGGATTCCAAACACCATCCTCTCATTCTTCTGGGCCATTCTTGATTGCCACATTCCTTTTGTGATAATGAAGATAAGTAGTGACTGATCTCTATATTTGTTTATTTGAAAAAGGGTATTTACCCGAAACATTAACAAATTGTGTTGTAACTGTCTTTAAGTGTGTTTCTTTCTCCGTTGGGTTCATTTCTGCATTTTACACGCTTGGCAGTCACCTTTTTGGTCTGGATTCTTGGCATGTTCAGTCCAGGAACGCAAACAAAAACAACACACTTACTGCTTTAGCAAGTTTTTCCAGATACTGCTGTCCTTCCTCATCAATATCATCTTCATCGCTAGCCAGAACATCTGTAAAATAAGAACAACACGACAGTAGTGTTCATTCAGAATAGTTGGCAGGGTCTATAGTAACAACAATGTTGTACAACTATAAGCTGATGGGTCTAGAGACAAGATGGCGGCCATACAACACCTCCTGGCCGCCCGCTCCGGCAGAAATGGTCGCCACCGACAGTATTCTAGCCATTGTACCTTCATTTAATAATAATAATAATAATGAGTATTTATAAGCGCTTAATCTTACTCAAAAGCTCTAAGCGCTTTACAATCTGTACACAAAAATAAAAATACAATGACATATGCACATAACAAACAAAGCACAATGCCCGAACACACCACTTTTACAATAAACTAAACAACAATACATACATAATAATTTATATTCTAATTAACATTCAGTCTAAACAAGGAGGATTGCAGAACTACAACTAAGGCATCAAACACTGGCAGTTATTCAAAGTAAAGCTTGAAGAGGTGAGTTTTCAACGACCTCTTGAAGTCAGAGACAGACTCACTGTTTCTGACCTCAAGAGGAAGTGTATTCCATAACACTGGGGCTTGATAAACAAAAGTGCGCTGACCAAATGTTTTAGTTTGGACAGAAGGTACACACAACTTCCGTTTATCAGAAGAGGAGCGGAGCTCACGAGAGGGTGTATACACATGCAGCAAAGAGGACAAGTATTCTGGGCTGGTGCCTGAAAGGCAGTTAAAACAGATTGACATAACTTTGTATTGAATACGTGAGGACACAGGTAGCCAGTGAAGGGACTTCAAGATGGGTGTGACATGCTCAGTCTTACGGACTCTCACAACAAGCCGGGCTGCATTGTTCTGAATTTTTTGGAGGCGATCAATGAGATACTGAGGGCAGCCACAAAGCAAAGAGTTACAATAATCTAGCTTGGACAGCACAAATGCACAAACTAGTGTTTTAGTGGCTTCCACGGTCAGCAGGTGACGAACTGAACTAATACGACGAAGTTCCAGATAAGCGGATCTACACACTGCACTGACATGCTGTCAAGTGTAACACCCAGGTTTCTCACACTCGCAGAGAAGCCAATGAGTGTTCCATCCACAGACAATGATGACGGTAAAGGCAGGGACGAAGATAATCTAGGATTAGCTACCAACATTGCTTCAGTTTTGCCATCATTTAACATCAGTTTGTTAGTGGTCATCCATGATTTGACATGGTCAATGCACTGGCTTATACTTTGGACGGCATTCACAGCTCGCTCGACAGTATCACTTTTGTACATCTGCGTATCATCTGCAAATGCATGATGGGAAATGGAGCGACAACAAATCAGGTCGGACAGGGGCTGAACATACAGTAAGAACAATACAGGTCCTAGGACCGAGCCCTGGGGTACACCAAACCGAAGAGGTGATGGCTCAGAACGACAGCCGTCGACAGAAACAATCTGGGATCGTTCAGTCAGGTATGAACTAAACCATGCCAAGACTGTGCCTTCAATGCCAAATACAGATTGAAGACGGCACAGCAAAATTTCATGGTCAATAGTGTCGAACGCACTGGACAGGTCCAGCAAAGCAAGGACTGTGATCTTACGCTCGTCCAAAGCACAAAGCAGGTCATTGAATATCTTCAGCAAAGCTGTTTCAGTGCTACGATGGGGACGATATGCAGACTGGAATACACTGAACAGACTATTAGAGTTGACATGCTTTAAAGTTTGAACAAGGACAATTTTCTCAAGAATCTTTGATAGAAATGTAAGATTGGAAACTGGGCGATAGTTTTTCAGTACATTTGGGTCTAAAGATGTTTTCTTCAATAGGGGTTTTACAAGTGCAGTCTTGAAGCTTTCAGGAAAAATACCAGTGGAGAGAGAATTATACACGATAATACGATGTCATGCCCTGCAATGCTGCATCACAACCGGTAATTCTTTTTGATGACTTTTGGCAATTTGATGTGCTGTGACTGGTAATTGGATTTCCTATTTTTCTCCACTGTGCCGCTATGCTGGGAGTTGATACACGCTGATTCTTGTTGTACCAAGCGGATATCAGAAAAACAGCGCGCGCTATGCTGTGGCAATGCCACCAACGTGCTTTCCTCCCCTTTCATCATCTCATCTCAGGAGTGGCTCTTCCGGCACGCCACGCTCAACCTCACTGCCTGCGCTAGTGCACTCAACGAAGCGCCGGAGTACCAGCAAGCTTCAGGCCCCACATTCCGAATGATGCAATGACAGACACCTCCCAGACGCAGTGACTGTGTTTCTTACTGAACAGCCGCGCGTGTACTTTTTTGAAACCATTTTGGACTGCTTTCACGTTAATGATGTAGTTCTACTACTTTTGTTTTTAAAATGACTATGAAGTTGCTCTGGATAGAGGTAGCACCTTTGCTGTTCAGCAGCTGCGTCCTACATAGGACGGACGGGCATCACTGGTCCTCA
Source organism: Semisulcospira habei (assembly GCA_036245525.1). Lineage (NCBI taxonomy): Eukaryota > Metazoa > Mollusca > Gastropoda > Semisulcospiridae > Semisulcospira > Semisulcospira habei. The sequence goes on from BTPG01000006.1 coordinate 56,751,436, forward strand.
TCCATCTCCTTAATCTCTCTCGTGTTGGCTCCAAGCGCCACACCCTGGCAAACCACCTCAGCTGGTGGGCTAAACCACGTGAGGGGGTGGTGTTCACATTGCACCACTAGGCGGATGAGCTGTTTCTGACAGCCAACAGCTAGAGGACGGATTGATTGATTGTACATTGCTTAACGTCCCGACAGCAACAAGGCTTTCTCAGGACGTGCCTGCACTGCTTGTGAAAAAAAAAATAAACAGAACACTGAATGTATGTCGCCAGCCGGTCAAATACAGTAAATAAACCCAACACATGGGGCCCAAATAAAGCTAAGACCATCTAGCAACACACATCCAATATCAAGAGCTACATGCAGTGCAGACAGTAGGGAGAGTTTTAAAAAGGCAAATACAGGTGAATGGACAAAGGGTAGACAGAAACACATGCCCCAGAATAGAGAGGAACGGCCAAATGTGGGGGAGTAAACCCTTCAAATCAGGAGTGGAGCCCCGAAGGCAGACACGACAGTTGCCTGTATTCACGCCCTGTTCTGGCAGCTCCTGCAGCCAAACTGGTGCCAAACGTACTGCTTTGCATTCCTTTGGATACATCAGCGAGGCCGAGAGGGGGATCTTGACGACTGGGCACCCCATGATCTCCATACACTTTGCCCAGGCTTGCGCCCTGGAGAGGTCACTCCAGTGACTGACCCAGCAAGCGCATATACTCCATTGTCTTCCGAGACAGGATGCCAAAACTACTTTTGTTTTTAAAATGACTATGAAGTTATATACTAGTTAAGCTCAGTATAATTAAGGTGGGTGACTGTTTATGCCGGAGCGACTGTCTAAACACCGGCGCTGTACTATGGCGGCGACGGGCCCCCAGGTGCTGTTTGACCGTTGTTCAGTTTTATGTTGCCTAGATCGGAGATCATCTCCGTATCGACGCGGGTATTTTGTTTCTGTTGTTAACTTGTTTTATGTACTAGTTTTAGCCAAGTAGGAACCTAATAAAGAACATTATAATAGTGTGTTCAGGGGACATAGGGCTGTCTTAGTATTGTTTTTGTCAGGGAGGTTCGGGTCGGGATGAGGCCACTGGCGCTGGCCATTAGATGCCTTGGCGACGGGCTTCACCCGTCCCGAGTCATTGTCCATTGTGTAGATCTGTTATTGTAATTTGTGGAATGAGCGATTGAGTGTATGTAAGTAGCACCTGTGGTGGCAAAAATGTGAATTTCCCCATGAGGGATTAATAAAGTATTATTGTATTGTATTGTATTGTACAACAGCAATTATTACAATGTTGCTTTACTTACCAGCTTCATGATCAACCTCTTCGTTTTCTTGCTCATCATCAGAGTCCTCTTCTTCATGGGCACGACCTGAGGACACAAATGATCACTCAATTGCAGTAATTTGATAACATAAACTGTACAAGTGGCTACATATTACAGCAGGTTAATCATTTTCTTACCCTTACCAATACCACAAAGTAGTTTCATAATGTCAGGGGTTAATCTCAGGATCATGTATTCTTTGGCCTGATTCTCTTACTGGACTAACTTCTCGTATGGTATGCTCCCTTTCAAAAGTTTAAGAGTCAACTATAAAATCTATTGGCACACATTTGGAAGAAAAGATAACAAAACAAGAAAGGCGAAGCCATTATGGCTCACGTGTATGATCTTCCTGACAATAAGGGCTGGCTTTTGCACCAGCAAAATCCCATGTTGCATTTTTCACACATCTGTCAACCCCCCCCCCACCCCCCCCCCCCCCCCCCCCCCCCCCACGGTGACCTTTGAGATGAGTTGACTAAATTAGTATGCATAGGAAAATCGTATCATCAGCTACCTTTGTTACAAATTTGACTGAAAGATTTGCAAAAATGTTGATAATACCTACAATTTTATCAAAAGTTTGCATTTTACACACTTGCCAGCCTCTTGTGACCCTTGACCTTTCCCGAGGGGTCATCCAAATAGTATGTATAGATAGATCTTACCATCAGGTATCTCTCTACCAAACTTGGGTTTGAAGTTGTGAATAGTATTTGAGAATAAACATCTTTTGTCAAAATATGGCTGTTTTGGACCTATTTCCTGAGCTCTTGTGACCCTTCACCTTTCCAAGGGATCAACCAAATTAGTATACATAGAAAGGTCTTACCATCAGGTATCCTTGTACCAAGTTTGGGTTTGAAGTTGTGAATAGTATTTGAGAAAAAATAAATTGTCAAAATACAGCTATTTTTGGCCTATTTCCTCATCCCCTGTGACCTTTGTGAAAAGTCACTCAAATCGGTATGTTTAGAAAGGTCTTGCCACAAAGTATCTTTGGGCCAAGTTTGAAGACTGTGGCTTGAATAGTCTCTGAGAAAATGCCAATGTTAGTTTACCATGGACGCCGCTGGATGGACGACCACTGGCCCAGAACATACTCACTTTTGCTTCGCACGCAAGCCAAAAAAGGCAGAGTTTAACCCTTATCATTTGGAATACAATAGTGTGTGAAATACCTTTGACTAAAATAGTTCAAGGGTAGTGCCAGAATAGCTTGTCACCTAGAGGCGCCAAGCTATTCTGATAAGTAGCGGCTAATGTCTCTGTTTGTTTGTCTATTTTGACAAAGGGTATTTACCCGAAATATTAATAAATTGTGTTGTACCGTTTTTTCTAAGCGTGTTTCTTTCTCCGTTGGGTACTTCCAAGCTATTCTGGCACCACCCTTGAACTAAAGCCATTGGTATATATCCTTATCTGTAAGTACTATAATCAGACCTGCCAACCCCTACACAGCTATGGTAGTAGAATTTTGGACAAGTGGTAGTAGTTTTGGAGATGTCAAGCGTAGTTTAGCACGTACGTTACTGTTCACTCAACGCCGAACGCTTGATGCATGGAAATTTCTCAATACAACACAACTTTATTGTCTGTTAGAGTCAAAGCACAACAGAAATTTGCCTTATATATAGCGATCAGAGCTTAGGCTGGCTGGTACAAACTTTCTTCTTTTCAGGTGATGCGCTTTTTGATTCGGGTTCCTTTCTCTTCGGCATGGTTCAGACCGTTGTTTATCTGACACACTTTGTGAATGAAATGATGCACGCTGAGAAAACCGGAAGTTTGCTCCACTCATTCTCATTGGCCCCAAACCACATGCTCTCACCGACTACAAACCGAAAACACCAAAAACGATTTATGTATATTTTTTTCTTTAGCGTAAAATTTCATTAATGATCATAGTAGCATAGTATTGGGAACGTTGGCGTAGGATAATACGGCGAAACCATAGTGGTTGGCAGGTCTGTATAATGTAGCTTACAAATGGCAGTGTACAAATTTGAAGCTTTTAGCCTCAGTATGATATGGGTTAAAAGTTCATCCTACACATACCAACAAGGATCTATGCTTTTTTGCTGAAACCACTTTGAATTCATTTCCCTTTTGTAGCTGGGGATCTTGGACTCTTAAAATGATTTATGCTGGCAGTGATGTGGTTAAAAATGCATCCCTCTTGCTGACAAAGACAGGCAATGCCAGTGGAGGCAGACAATGAAATCTGTATATTCAAAGCTAAAGATTGATTGATTGTACATTGCTTAACGTCCCGACAGCAACAAGGCTTTCTCAGGACGTGCCTGCACTGCTTGTGAAAAAATAAAATAAACAGAACATTGAATGTATGTCGCCATCCGGTCAAATACGTTAAATAAACCTAACACATGGGGCCTAAATAAAGCTAAGACCATTTAGCAACACACATCCAATATCAAGAGCTACAGGCAGTGCAGACAGTAGGGAGAATTTTAAAAAGGCAAATACAGGTGAATGGACCTCGGGTAGACAGAAACACATGCCCCAGAATAGAGAGAAAAACTCACCCTGTGGGGCTGACCAGGGTGACCCTGGGAACTAAAAAGTACCTAACCCCACCCAGGTCCCCCAGGGCAGACCCGGTCAAAGCTAAAGAGTCCCAGTCATCCAAGAAACATGTATCAGGGGTGGGATTCCAGTAACAAAGAAAACCAGGAATATCGCTAATTCCAGCGGCCCGAAAATCAAACGGCGGGAAAGGGGGGGGGGGGGGGGGGGGCGGGCGATCCTTCAGCGGCCCGAAAATCAAACGGCGGGAAGGGGGGGGGGGGGGGGGGGGGGGACACGGGCGATCCTTCAGCGGCCAAAAAATCAAACGACAGGGGGGGGGGGGGGGGGGTGGGGGGGGTGGGGGGGGGGGGGGGGGGGGGGGGTTGTATGCGCGTGTCCACCGTTTGCCAAAGTATTGAACAACCGACAGGGGGAGCCAGGCCAAACACCGCCAAAAAGGGTCCTTGTTATGGCACCCCTGATCCGCCCTGTAAAAATAGAATGTGCTTACCAGATCACGGTCAGATGAACACTAAACAGCACTCTGTCTGGAACATTATCCTTTCTCACCGCCATTTTCCACTGCGACCTAAAGCTACCGGAAGTGTCGGGCGATAGTGAACCTAACTACATACAAATCCAACCCACTTGAGAATTTTTTGCCATTTAAGAAGAAATTCTTTCTTTTTTTTCATCTAGACGCGGAAAATAAATATGCTTCAGCGGAATTGTGAAAGTTTCCGTGGAAATCCACGAAAACGCGGAAAAATCCCACCCCTGAACATGTATCAAGGGTGGCATAGCTGCCAACTTTGGAGAAATAAAAATCCTGACTGGCCGGGGTCCAGGGGCCGCCTAGGCCCCGGCAGGGTGTAGGGGCAGCGCCCCGCTGGGGGGTGCAGGGGGGCTACGCCCCCCGCTCGTAAACGAAAATCAGCATTTTGATGGCAGTTTGGAGGCCTCTCCTTGAAGCAAAATTCAAAATAATAACCAGTTTGTATCCTTTAGTTTGAAGTTATTTACATTCACATCAGCACAAAAAAATCATGGCTGAACAAAATAAATCAATGGAAACGAAAAATCAGCATTTTGAAGGCAGTTTGGAGGCCTCTCCTTGAAGCAAAAATCAAAATAATGACCAGTTTGTATCCTACAGTTTGAAGTTTATTTACATTCACATCAGCACAAAAAATCATAGCTGAACAAACTAAATCAAGGACAATGGAAACGAAAATCAGCATTTTGAAGGCAGTTTGGAGGCCTCTCTTTGAAACAAAATTCAAAGTTTATCTACTCTTTTGATGGTGGGCAAGGGTTTGCAGCAGCCTTCAGGGACTGAGATGTTGCTGATTTTGCCTTCAACAGCAAGTCCTCTCTCTCTCTCTCGTCTCTTTCGGTTTGTGTTCCACACTTTCATAATTATTTCACAAGATGCTCTTACTTTTTCATGTATTCCTTCGTTTATTCAATTCATCATTCAGTCTGACCGCCAGACAGTCTTTATTTTTTCTTCATTATACTTCGCTACTTATACTTATACTTGGTGTTTCTTACGTTTTTCGTGCAGACTGATGTCTTTTTGGCCGCCGTGACCGATGTTTATGTCCGCCCGGCACATTTTACAAAAGGCAAAGTGTTCCCCCTTTCTCGATTCGTCGATGTAAGGAAAGGAACACTTGTAGTCTGGATGGAACTTCACCAAACACTTCTGCTTCTTAGGAGGCATGATTTTGTTGAAAATCGAAAATACTCTGTGACCAGTTGTTAAGATCGTTGAGCATGTGCTCGAGGGCAAATTCGAAGGAACCGGAACAAACAGAATGGACGGAATTTGCCGCGCATGCGTAATCAAGACTGGCTGTGGGTCCCCGAAAGCTTAGCGGTACAGTATAGCGGTAGGCTCTCAACTACAGGCGCTTGACCCCGCGCGGTACGCCAAAATGCCTCGAATTTTAAAACAAAGCTTGAAAATATGAAAATCGGGAGAAATGTACAAAAAACCGGAGAATCGGGAATTGAAAAAAAATCGGGAAATTCCCGATAAAATCGGGAGGGTTGGCAGCTATGGGGTGGGATTCCAGTAACAAACAAAACGAGGAAAATCGCTAATTCCAGCGGCCCGAAAATCAGACAAGGGGGGGGGGGGGGGGGGGGGGGGGGGGGGATGCGCGTGTTCACCGTTCGCCAAACCATTGAACAACCGACAGGGGGAGCGAGGCCAAACACCCCTAAAAAGGGACCTTGTTATGGCACCCCTGATCCGCCCTGTAAAAATGGAATGTGCTTACCAGATCATGGTCAGATGCACACTAAACAGCACTCCGTCTTGAACATTATCCTTTCTCACCGCCATTTTCCACTGCGACCTAAAGCTACCAGAAGTATCAGGCGATAGTGAACCAAACTACATACAAATCCAACCCATTTGAGAATTTTTTGCCATATAAGAAGAAATTTTTTGGGGGGTCTTTTTTGTTGTTGTTTTAAGACGCGGAAAATAAATATGCTTCAGCGGAATTGTGAAAGAGTTTCCGCGGAAATATCCCACCCCTGATGTATACAAAGGGGTGTGAACAAGCGGCATAGACCCTCACGAGCGCCTGCAACTGTGGGGGCTCACGAGGATCTGTCTCTTGTGGTTGGATCGGGTTCACCTTTTCTTGACAGTGAAGGGATAACTAACGACTATTTCTAGCCCAGTACACAACTCTAAATACATACTGGCATAGGCGCGCTTGAGTCCTTGGAATAGCAGAAGCATGGAAGGTAAAATGTCTGTAGCCATGGCTGTCACCTCCTGAGGCCGCGTGTTGGTCATACTTAGCAAGGAACACAGGCCCAGCACACTCAGTTTGCGGTCATGCAGCCTGCAGAGAAAACAAAACATGCATCAGAAATAAATTTTTCATTAAAATACATTTTTTTGAAAAATACTTACCGATGGTATTACATATTGGAAATAGCTCTTAGCTAGCCTAATTTTAGCCAAATTTTGGTTGTGTCCGTATTTACCTCTTTTTTACCAAACGGTAATATTCTCAAATGGGTCGGTTAACAGGTTGCTCGGCTGTGTAGCATTTCCGGTTTGGCCTTTCAGAGAAGTGTTTACGTGTGCGCGTTGGAAAGTTTTTTGCGAAGTTATCGTGTATATGCATAGATATTTTGTGTAGCCATGTCCGACAGAAGTGTTGCTGGAAGATGGAGGCATTTTCAGAAAGCGACGGGTGGAGGAATCTCCATATCCGGAGCAGTAAACACCACAGGGAGTACCTTCCTTTGTTTGTTTGTTTGGGTTTTTTTTTTTCCGTTATCACCAGAACGAAGAAAAACACAGTTCACTCGAAGTACAATCCTTGAAAAAAAAAAGTGTTGAGAAATAAAACAGTAAATCATGAATGTAATAAAGGGATGAAGAAGTTGCAGATAAAACCATTATTCAAAATCAAATTTATTTCCTTTATTTTTATTATATTTTGTGTAGCCATGTCCGACAGAAGTGTTGCTGGAAGATGGAGGCATTTTCAGAAAGTGTTGAAAAAAAAAGTGTTGAGAAATAAAACAGTAAATCATGAATGTAATAAAGGGATGAAGAAGTTGCAGATAAAACCATTATTCAAAATCAAATTTATTTCCTTTATTTTTATTACACTCAGTAACATATAAACAAATGTGTTTTATTAATAAAATAATAGATTTTAAAAAAATTATTTACTATTTTACAATCTCTAGAACTAATTTTACAAATTATTTATGAATACAGTGCACACAGCTGTAATTAATACAAGATACTAGATTTTAAAAAAATTCTTTGACAAACAGTTAAAATGAACAGTTTGTATGACAAAATGATGTTGCTCATAACATAAAATATGAAATTAAAACTGATGTGAAATGCACTAAAGCTACATACATTAATTCAGGCAGAAAAATTCATTCGCCCAAGAGCAAAAGCTTTAAAAGTTTGTCCTTGTCCAAGTTTAATTGTAGGGAAGAAAAAGTTGTGCTTTGCTTCCTCTTTTTTGCAATTTATATTGCTCCTAAACTTATATTAAGAAACTTATATTAAGAAACACAGTATAGAAAAAGTGATTAAACCAGTGGGTTTGTTATGTTCAAACACGAACAATAACGGCGAATGAAAGATTTGTGGTCAAAACATGGCATTTGCAACAAGTCATACAGCTTTTTTTGGTTGTTGTGGCAACCTTTTACTGCGCAATGTCAGCCGCTAGATCGGGAACTTGTGTAGGGTTTTGTATTCACAGCTTCCATGTTTGCAAGCAAAACCGGAAGTCGTCCCCAGTAGGTCGAAGGTCATGTTCAAGATGGCTGCACCCATCATTTCTAGTTAAAAAGAGGTGAATAAGGGAGTGTTGGCAGGAGTGGGGCGCCACAGACCATGCCAAACCCGAATAGCTTCCCCTTACTCACGTCCGGTACAAGATTACCCAGCATACACCAGTTTAGTTTCTTAGCGAACTGGCGGCAAGCGGGGCAGGCGGGAGGGACCTTCGAGTAATACCATCGGTAAGTATTTTTCCAAAAAATGCATTTTAATGAAAAATTAATTTTTCTCTAAAATATTAAATTTTTCTCTAAAATGTATTTTTTCGAAAAATACTTACCGATGCCATTACTACATGCTTGGAACAACCTATAGCTAGCGTAATTTTAGCCCAAAAACTTACGATGTGTACCCTTAGAGCCAGGGGAGGCCACCAAGGGTACCATGGTCTAGTGCCCGGGTAGCCTCCCTTACCCCGCCGACAGGTGAGCGCCAGCTCACTACCAATCCAACCAGTTCTTTCATTTGACTGAGGAGCGGCTAGCGGGGCAGGTGGGAGGGTCATCCGAGTAATGGCATCGGTAAGTATTTTTCGAAAAAATACATTTTAGAGAAAAATTTAATTTGTTTCCTCAAAAACATTACCGATGCCATTACTACATGGAGAATGGCGAAGAGGAGGAGGGTGCCGCGTAACTCAGTGACTGACTGAGCTAGCCAGCCCCGTCCTCCCCGGCGCAAGCTCCCGATAATTTTAGCTAAAGGATTACCAACGGCACCGAAGGTGCCGGGAGGGAGTGTTGCGCCGCCGCGATGTCCCCCACCAGGGCCAGGTTGTCTCGCTGGCCAACCAGGTGATGGAGGTAGAACCGGGTGAAGGTCGACTCGGTCCGCCAGCCTATGGCAGCCAGACTGTCTCGGACAGCGCAGTAGCGGGCAAACGTGACGCTAGCAGCCATGGCTCTGACCTCGTGGGCCCGGAAGAGTAGCCGTTAGACAGCGTCGGGGCAGAGGTCCTGGTAGGCGGAGCACATCACCCATCTAGCCAGGAAGATCGTCTGGGCTGAGATGACTGTCTACCTGGGGACAGAGAAAACAAAGGAAGCGGGTGCGTCCCTGGCGTAGCGGCTTGGTACGGCGTAGGTACACACGTAAGGCTCCCATCGGGATGTGTTGTCTGACTTCCTCGTAGGAGTCGATCGGCGTAAGCGATCGGACAGTGATCACCTGTGGGGCTGTCAGCGGGGACTGGTTCAGGGCCAGGAAGGCCGAGTCCGATAGTAGCTGCACGGGGTCATCCGACCTGCACTGCAGTCAGGCGGGGGCGCGGAAGGCGTGGGCAGCTCGCTCAATCTGGAGGGTGTGGCTACGGTGAGCAGAAGCCAGTCTTCGTGTAGCGTCGGCCAGGCTTGCTAGGGGAAGCGGCTCGTACGCTAGCGTCCATCCAGAAGAGCATCCAGGGTAAATCCCAGCGCGGGATCAGGGAGCGGAGGGCAGGTCACTGTGTGCCGACGAGGGGCAAGGTGTTCCGCTCGGCCCTGGCGCCGGTAAGCGTCGGCGATCATAGAGGTAACCCCTGAGGTGATTGGTGTCAAGTGCTGTTCGGCGAAGCCAGGAAGAACTCCGCCAGCGGCGGGAAGTCAGATCGGTAGTGGAGAGGCGACGGAGGGCGCACCAAGGTCCCAGAACTCTCCACCTTTCCTCTTAGACACGCAGGGTCGAGGATCCACGGCCTGAAGCGATAGCTGTCACTGCCTCACTCGAGAATTCCAGCGGCGAGGGCTTGCCATCCAAACTCCAAGCATGGAGCAGGAGTCTCCCAGAGCACGGAAGGAGAGCGCCTGGCGCGGTAGCTAGAGCATCGTGCGAGGAGCAGGAAGCCGGAGTGAGGGGCCCGTGGCCAGGATCAGGAGGTCGGGGGCGCAGGGTCTGGTCCAGCAGAACGGCGCTCCCAGCAACCGGCTCGCATAGCATCCCTGCGCGAGAGAAGCACCTTGGGGACAAGGACTGAGGGAGGGTAAGTGGAAGCGCAGAGGCCGTCCCAGAGAGGGGTAGCGCAACGGCCGCCCAGGCTAGGGGTTTCGGGACGGTTGAGACGAGGAGGGGGGAGCTGAAGGTACCACCCTGTCGCGAAGAACGAAGAGGGGGGAGGGGGGCTCCCACGTGGCGCAGAACATCCGGGTGACAACCGGGCGAAGCGTCTCTTCCTCTTACTCCTCACTTGGCGCGGAGACGGAGACCGTTCCGGGAGGGGAAGCCCGCAAGGACAAGCAGGTGGCTGTGAAGTATCTCGCTCGGGAGAGACGCGGCGATCCTGCACCCACGGCGGCACCGGTAAGAAGAAGGCAGAGGAAGGGGAGCAGGTCCCGTCCTGCTTCCGAACGTAGGACATGCCAGAGGACTAGTCGGAACGACGATCAGGTCCTGATGTCCGAAGTCGGTCTCCCAGGGAGGAGAGCAGCCGAATCGCCTGAAACTCCAACCAGTTGAAGGCTTGACCGCAAGGACCGGAAGGCAGCTGCCAGAAGCCGTGGCACGTCGGCAGCAGGAGCGCACCCCAGCCGTAACGACTGGCGTCAACGCAAGGGACAACTGGGGGGGAAGGCAAGGAGAGGGACTCCAGGCGCAAGACCGGCAGGGACCGCCGAAGGGAGCCTCGATGTCTCCGGTCGAGGGCGCCAGCGAAGGAGTAGGTGAAGGGGAAGCGGGTGCAACCAGAACCGACCAAGGGGAAGGAGATCCGCAGCGGTGCTCACTAGGCCAGAGCTGCAACCAGTGTCTGGCGGAGACTGTCTCCTGCAGTGCACCAAGACGCGCCAGGTTCGCCAACTTCTGGGTCCTCAGTTCCGGGAGTCACACTCGACGAGATCCGTCAGGAACTCCAACCACGGCGAGCGAAGCGGCGGGACAGAGCGAGAACCGAGGTGCCTGAGACTACGAAGCCGCAGGTGTCGAGGAGTCCAGGAGGCGTCTCGTAGCTGTTCCCGGGAGGGAGCCGACCGGAGGCGCCAGAGCAGATCGTCGACAAGTTCGAAGAAGGCTCGACGAAGTCCGCGTGGCCGTGGCTTTGCAGACGCCGACCAAGAGACGGCCGAAGACCCAGCGGAGGCTGCGGGCGACGGCGGAACGGTCGGGACACCGTCGAAGTTAAGCGCAGAAGCGTCTGGAACTGGAAGCACTGGAACGAGTGTAGGCGCCCGCTAAATCCCGGCAGACAGGGAAGCTCAAGGGAGGAACCTCGGCGCGAAGGCTCAGCAGTCTTGAAGGAGGGAGGCGCCGCTAGGAACTCGTGCCAAGCTGAAGGCGAGGTCGGGTACCGCCAGTGGCCGTGCCAGGCCAGGCAGGGGGCAGAGGCGGAGTCGGGGGGCGGGCGGGCGCGGCGGGCGGCAGATGCGCAGGGAAGGTCAGCGACTCCGGAAGGGCGGGTGTCCATCGGGTCCGGCGATCCGGGAGGTGAAGCGGGCCGACGAAGAATCTCAACGCATCCTTCACCAACTGCCAGGACCGAAGGAGGGGATGTCGAGCGGAGCCTGCCGCAGCTGTCTCCGTAGGTCCAGCAGGAGGTAGGGGCGGACGACGAGCATAGTAGGCGCGGCGTCGGCGCATCGAAGACCCAAGCGTTGACACGCCGCTAGGAGGCGGTACTTCCTCTCCACAGCCAGAGCAAGGAGGGGCCCGAACAGCGGCGAGAAGGAGAAGAGCCAGCTCTAGGTAGACGAGTGCTCGCTTGGCCAAGTCGAGGGATCCAGCACAGGCGAGAGCGTCGCGGAGGGGAACGTCGTCCGAATCCGACAGGGAGGAAGCAAGGGCGCGAGGCACGAATCCACCAGCTGCTGCTGATCGGCAGGAACCACTGCGGCGAGGCAGAAGCAAGGCCTGTGCATGTCCGGCGTCCAGCTGCGCGGAAGGCGATGTCCAATGCACCGACCGGCGAGTGACGGCGACGAAGAACTCGCGTCGGAGCCTGGATCCTGTCGCAGAGGCGGAGAAGGAGACCCGAACCCTTGAACCTCGGGGCGTGGCAGGGACGAACCTCTAGGGGGGAGAACAACGTCCAAGCGGGCGACGGGGAAGGCGTCGGCTTGAGAAGACGCGAGACAGCAGAGGTGCAGTGCGTCGAGCGAGGGAAGAGTCTCCGTCCTGGGCGTCCTGGACGCAGGGTCAAGGACGTAGAAGAGAACACCCGGAGGTAGAACGGGGGGAGCCGAGTCAGAATCCGCCGCAGCGAGTCGAAGGCAGCGATCCACATCGATGGGCAGAGCAGGAGGCCGACGCACCAGGAGCTGGAGAGGCGGAAGCCGCTGTCAGACGAGGCAAGACCAGGGCGAGCGGCCCGAGCAGGCGCGGAAGGCAAGACCGACGAGAGGAGCGTCCGTACGAAGGAAGGTGGAACCCGTGGCCGACGGCGCGAAGGGGGAGGGGAGCGGGGAGGAAGGGGAAAGGGTGCCGGGGACAGGGGGGGGGGGAAGGGACGACGCCGGAGACGAGCAGCACGGGAGACCGACGAGGAGGGCGACATCCGCGAAGCTGAAGCGACGAGCGAAGAGAAGGCGAGAACCGAAGACGCAGGGCTGCGGGTCCGGGCTATAGGACGCCGAAACCAGGGGGGCGTCCGCAGGCGATTGATTGTACATTGCTTAGCGTCCCGACAGCAACAAGGCTTTCTCAGGACGTGCCTGCACTGCTTGTGAAAAAAACAAATAAACAGAACATTGAATGTATGTCGCCAGCCGGTCAAATACATTAAATAAACCTAACACACGGGGCCTAAATAAAGCTAAGACCATTTAGCAACACACATCCAATATCAAGAGCTACAGGCAGTGCAGACAGTAGGGAGAGTTTTAAAAAGGCAAATACAGGTGAATGGACCTCGGGTAGACAGAAACACATGCCTCAGAATAGAGAGAAAAACTCACCCTGTGGGGCTGACCAGGGTGACCCTGGGAACTAAAAAGTACCTAACCCCACCCAGGTCCCCCAGGGCAGACCCGGTCAAAGCTAAAGAGTCCCAGTCATCCAAGAAACATGTATCAGGGGTGGGATTCCAGTAACAAAGAAAACCAGGAATATCGCTAATTCCAGCGGCCCGAAAATCAAACGGCGGGAAAGGGGGGGGGCGGCGGGCGATCCTTCAGCGGCCCGAAAATCAAACGGCGGGAAGGGGGGGGGGGGGGGGGGGGGGGGACACGGGCGATCCTTCAGCGGCCAAAAAATCAAACGACAGGGGGGGGGGGGGGGGGGTGGGGGTGGGGGTGGGGGTTGTATGCGCGTGTCCACCGTCCACCCCCAGGGCAGACCCGGGTGGGGGGGCGTCCGCAGGCGAGGGGCGAGGCGCCGAGTCCAGGCGGTCGCAAACCCGGAGTCGCAAGCAGAGGGAAGCAGCATTCAGTTCTGTCAGAGGTCTTGTGAGGCTTGGGTTCCGCAAGGCGGGGCGAGCTAGCTCGCTGCGGACCTGGCTCGAGCGAGCTGGTGCGCAAGGGGGGATCAAGGCGTCCCCCAACGTAGAATGTTGGGGTTGTTTCCCGCAGAGCGGGGCGAGCGGACTCGCTGCGGACCTGACTCAAGAGAGTGGGTGCGCAAGGGGGGAGCCTTGTCTGCCGTCCCCCAACGGCAGCGAAGTGTGTTCCTGCTGAATCCGGGGCCGAAGCATGCTTGCGGGGGCGGGCGGACTGCCACGCCGTAGGCTCCGCCGCTGGGAGTCCCAAGGTCCTCTACCCAGAGCGCAGACATCACGGGAGGGTCCCGAAGCGTAGCCAGCGCCGGGGAGGTAGATCGCATGCTTGTAACTCGGCCACTGCCAGTTGCCAGACGGTGTGCAGATGCGGGCTTGAGCACTGCAACATATTGAAAAACAACGAAGCGACTGGTCCTAGGAGAGGGCCACGTTCCCCGAAACTAGTTAGTTATAAGGGTATAACGCCGAGCAGGCGACTAAGGCCATCTCACCGCGGTCCCCTTGAAAAACCGCGCACACTTCCACCCTTCCCCACTATCCTGTTTAGAGCCATATCGCTTTCCCAAAGAACAACGAAAAAGCAAGGATGCCGGCGCACGCCGCCAGAGGCGCGGCGCTGGCAAAAATCGAGACCTTACCTGGACATCTCGCAAGGGACAGGGGAAGGTAGCACCTGCAGTTGAAGAAGAAGCGCCCACGCGGTAGAGGCCCAGAAGCATCCAGAAGAGGAAGGCTGGGTCCGCAACGAAGGTCCCGGGCGCACCACTGGCGAACTTGACCGGCGAAGCCGACGTAACTCTCAAGCCGCTGAACCGAAGCAGGAAAGCGCTCCCAGGAGGGACGAAGGCCAGCCCCACGGCCCAGGGACCTATCTTCCGGCGGCGACGCAAGAAGCACCCGTGACACCCACTTCTTAAGCCACAGCGGGCGACGCGCAGGCCGGGAACGAAGCCACACGCACGAAGTCGAAGGTCCTGACGAAGGACTAAATCTGACCCAACACAGCCGACGGCACACAAAAGGTCAGAAGTTCCAAGGCAAGCGAAGCACCCGCCGGAACAGAGTTCACCGTTGAAGGCCAACGCTTAAACCAACACAGCCGTCGGTACACACAAGGACCGAAGTTCCAAGGCAAAGCGAAGCACAGGCCGGGAACGAAGCTCACTGTCGAAGGTCCAAGTACACTTGAACCATACACAGCCGCCGGTACACACACGGTCAGAGGTCCCAGGCAAGGCGAACACCGGCCGTGAACGAATCTCACTGCAAGTCCAAGAACACTTGAACCACACACAGCCGACGTACACACAAGGCCAGAAAGTTCCAAGGCAAGGCGAAAGCACAGGCCGGGAACGAAGTGCACTGTCAAAGTCTAAGTACTCTTGAACCAACACAGCCGACGGTACACAGACGGCCAGAAAGTTCCAAGGCATGGTAAAGCACCGGCCGGGAACGAAGCGCACTGAACCGGTTCTCTCGCTCACACCAAGTCTATTCCGTCTCTGAAGTCACAGCGCAGAGACTACGAACGATCCTTTCTCTCTTCTATTCTCTTCTCGAAGGGCACACAAAGCAGAAGCTCCAAGGCACAGGCTAGGTAGCAATACAGAAGGCTAAGCAAGCCGACCACTACATAGCCAAGTTAGAAGCAGAGGGCTAAGCAGACACGTCTGCACGCTGCAAGCTAAAGGAAAGAACTGGTTGGATTGGTAGTGAGCTGGCGCTCACCTGTCGGCGGGGTAAGGGAGGCTACCCGGGCACTAGACCATGGTACCCTTGGTGGCCTCCCCTGGCTCTAAGGGTACACATCGTAAGTTTTTGGGCTAAAATTACGCTAGCTATAGGTTGTTCCAAGCATGTAGTAATGGCATCGGTAATGTTTTTGAGGAAACAAATATTTTTTCGAAAAATACTTACCAATGACAGTAATGTCATCGGTAATGTTTTTGAGGAAACAAATTCATTTGTTTTCTCAAAACACATTACCGATGGTATTACATATTGGAAGAATCCCAAAGAGGAGGTGGGTGCCGCTATAGTGCCCCTATTGCCAACAACATTGCCCACAGACCCTCCCTCCTGCAGCAAACTCCCGATAATTTTAGCTAAGATACCTGCGGCGCCTAGGGCGCCAGGAGGGAGTGTTGCGCTGCTGCGATGTCTCCCCCCAGCGAGAGGTTCTGCCGCTGGGTGGAGAGGTCCCCCAGGTAGCAGCGGGCGAAAGTGGTCTCTGATCGCCATCTCACAGCCGCCACAAAGTCCTTGACTGCACCGGTGCTGTCGAAGCAGGACTTGCGGCCATGGCTCTGACCTCGTGCGCCTCGATGTTCAACATGTGGCTGCATCAGGTCGAGGTCCTGGAAGGCCGGGCGGATCACTCCCCGGAACCAGGAGGAGCAGGTCTGGGCTGAGATGTCACGTCTACCTGGGGACAAAGGGAGAAACAGGTGTGTGCGTCCTCTGCGCAAGCTTGGTCCGGCGCAGGCACACACGAAAGGCTCTCACCGGTTCCTATTGTCTGGTCTACCGAGTGGAGTCTGACACTCGTAAGGGCGGAAAGTCATCAACAGTATGACAGCCAAGGCGACCACGACTTGGCCCCGAAGGCTGGTAACTTTAGCAGTTGCACGGCGCCTTCTGTCCGTAACTGACAGCAACCCGTGTGTGACAACAGCGCGTACGTTCACTGACCCTGGAAGAGGTGGCTTACTTACTTACTTACGCCTGTCACCCCTCCCAGGGTATAGGCCGTCGACGAGAGACCTCCAGCAACTCCTGTCCTGTGCTTCTCCTTCGATTCTACTCCAGGTGGTTCCCAGTCTCTTGATGTCTGCTTGGAGGTCTCGACGCCAGGAGTTTCTCGGCCTACCTCTTTTCCTCTTTCCCTGGGGGTTCCATGACAATGCCTGCCTAGTGATACTGGAAGCTGGCTTTCTCAGACTGTGACCGATCCATCCCCATCTTCTTCGCCCAATTTCATTCTCTGCTGTTATCTGCTCTGTTCTCTCCCAGAGTCTGACGTTGCTGATCTTCTCTGGCCAGTGGATTTTCAAAATTCTTTTAAGCCAACTGTTCATGAAGGTCTGTACTCTGTTGACTGTGGTTTTTGTCAATCTCCAAGTCTATGCTCCATATAAGAGAACTGCTTTTACATTGGAGTTGAAAATCCGGACTTTGGTGTGTTGTGACAGCTCTCTGGAGCTCCACACTTTTTTCAACTGGAGAAAGGCTGCTCTGGCTTTACTGATTCGTGCTCTGACATCTGCATCAGTGCCGCCTTTTTTGTCTATGATGCTCCCGAGATAGGAGAAGGACTCCACCTCCTCCAACGGGGTGCCAGCAAGCAAGACTGGTTCTTCCCTGGTTGCGTTCAGCCTCATTGTCTTTGTTTTCTGTTTGTGAATGGTGAGGCCCACTTGGGACGAGATGTCAGCAAGCCTCGTGGTCTTGTCCTGCATTTGTTGATGAGTGTGGGACAGTAATGCCAAGTCGTCTGCAAAATCGAGGTCGTCAAGCTGTGTCCACAGTGTCCACTGTATTCCACTTCGTCTGTGCTCTGTGGTCATCTTCATGACCCAGTCTATGGCCAGTAGGAAGAGGAACGGAGACAGCAGACACCCCTGCCTGACACCAGTTCTGACCTGGAGCTCCCTGGTGAACTGCCCTTCGTGGATCACGCGACATGTCACGCCATCGTAGCTGCTCTTGATCAGGCGGACGAGCTTTGTGGGTACACCGTAGTGTCGTAGGAGTTTCCACAGAGTCTCTCGGTCCACACTGTCAAATGCTTTCTCATAATCCACAAAGTTGACGTACAGCGGGGAGCTCCACTCCAGAGACTGTTCCACGATGATGCGGAGAGTGGCGATCTGGTCTGTACATGATCGGTTCTTCCTGAATCCTGCTTGCTGGTCTCTCAGCTGGGGGTCAACGGAGCTCTTCATTCTCTCCAGGATGATCCTGTTGAAGACCTTTCCTGGTACTGACAGCAAGGTGATTCCTCTGTAGTTGGAACACTTGCTGAGGTCGCCTTTCTTGGGAAGCTTGATTAGGTACCCCTCCTTCCAGTCAGCCGGCATCACCTCCTCTTCCCAGATCTTTCCAAACAGTGGGTACAGCATCTCCACTGTTGTCTCTAGGTCTGCTTTCAGAGACTCCGCTGGGATGCCATCTGGGCCTGCTGCTTTGTCGTTCTTCAAGAATACCACTGCTCTTCTGATCTGTTCACGGCTGGGTCTGTCACAGCTGATGGGTAGGTCGGTCTCTGCCGGCTGGATGTCTGGGGGGTTGGGTGGGCTAGGTCTGTTCAGTAACTCTTCAAAATACTCGGCCCATCTGTCGAGTTGGTCTGCTCTGTCTGCAATAGGCTTGCCTTCTTTGTCTTTTACTGGTCTTTCTGTATGGCTATACTTGCCTGACAATCTTCTGGTAATGTCGTAGAGCTGTTTCATGTTGCCGCTGCCTGCTGCCTTTTCTGCCTCTGCTGCCAGGCTGTCTGTGTAGGCCCTCTTGTCTGCCCTGATACTACTCTTCACCTCGCGGTTGGCTTCCGAGTATTCCCCCTGTGCCCTTACTTTGGCTGCTCTCGTGCGACTGTTGTTGACAGCTGCTTTCTTCTGCTTCCTCACTTCTATCTTCTTCAAGGTCTGTGCCGACAGCCAGTCCTTGTGATGGTGTTTCCTGAACCCTACAGTGTCTTTGCAGGTTGATTTCAGCGCCTCTCTAACTGCCTTCCACTGCTGCTCTGTGGTGACCGCCTCCTCTTCATTTACTAGCTCCTGTAGCGCTTGAAACCGGTTGGACAGCACCAGTTTGAACTCTTCTCTAACTCCAGTTTCTCTCAGGAGGCCTACATTATAGCGCTGTCTTCTTGTTGTCTCTGTGCGGCTTTTCTTTAGCTTGAGCTTCATTCTTAAGGTAAGCAGATGGTGGTCGGAGGCGACATCTGCTCCCCTCCTCACTCGAACATCTTGAAGGGATCTTCTAAATTTCTTGCTAATGCAGATATGGTCTATTTGGTTCTCTGTTGTATGGTCAGGTGAGACCCAAGTTGCTTTGTGTATTCTTCTGTGTGGGAAGATGCTGCCTCCAATGACAAGTCGGTTTAGAGCACAAAAATCTACAAACCTCTCCCCGTTCTCACTCATCTCCGAGCCTAGTCCCTGTCTCCCCATCACCTCTTCGTATCCGCACATTTGTCCAAGGCACTCTGGAGTCGGTCGTAGAACTCTTGTTTCTCCTCGTCAATGTCATTAGTGGGCGCATAACACTGGATGACGTTCAGCTTGAGCTTTTTCTTGGTTCTAAAGGCTGCTGTGATAATTCTTGGCCCAAGAGGTTCCCAGCCCATCAGCGCTCTCTGTGCCACTGGTGACAGCATGAATGCTACACCTTCTGTATGGGGGGCATTCTCCTCTTCATGACCTGAATACAGAATCATCTCCCCACTTAACAGCCTTTTCTGGCCAGACTGCGTCCATCTGGCTTCACTGATACCTAGCAGGGAAAGGTTGTACTTTTGCATTTTCGCTATCTGGGCGGCCTTGCCGCTCTGGTACATGGTCTTGACGTTCCATGTGCCCATGGTTGTATCCCTGGATAGAGAGAGGCGGCTCGGTCCTGTGGCTTCCGAAGACTTCCGGCTTTCACCACAGGACGTCATAAGTCTTCTGGTAGAAGAACCTTTCTCCTCCAGGAATGGAATTACTGTTAGTCTTTTCGTCAGCGTTTTTGTAGCTATTTCCTTTTTTGCAGGGTGGGGAAGCTATCCCCACGCCCAACCCCCTTACTAGGAGGACCAGGGGTTTTCTGTCGGGGTCACCTTCCCTTAGACCATGTTGGTTCACGGCACCTTATTTCATTCGGTGCACCCCTCTCACGAGGGACCCCCTATGGAAGAGGTGGCTAGGCCACCCGTAAGGTTCTCACCGGGTTCTTAAGTCTGTTCTCCCGGGTGGAGTCCGTACACGCGCAGGGCGAAACACCTGTCGCCGTCAGGGAGGCCGCATCTTGTCCAGGAAGATGTTTCAGGTAGCAGTAGCATGAAGCCGGTTGTCTGGCACTGCAAGCAATCTGGATGTGTGGGCAGCGCGCGTAGTGTACTGACCCTGGAGGTTGAGTCAAGGACCGCCAAGAAGCACTTCTTCCTAGATACATTCGTCAAGCGCGTCATGTGCAGGGTTCCAAGGATGGGGTTGAGACCACGTAAGCCCCCATGGTAGATCACTCTTGGCTCACGCGAAGCATTGCTGGGCATCCAGACCGAAGAGAGCCTCCGAAATGCGAGGTCTTGCAGCTACCCGGGTCTGATGAGCGTAATCGCCTGTAGGTGTCGGCGATCATGGTTAGATAGTCCCGAACGGTAAAAGAAGACCGCCCCTGGGCGTTGAATAGCCAGAGGAAGCACTCCGTCAGCTGGGGCTTCGCCAAGTCCGGAGGGAAAGAAGGCTGTCGTCAGTCCCGTCACCGAGCGCTCGTCGTCTTCCCTCGCAACTCGTATGGTTGAGGGTCTGCGGGTTGTCTCGGTAGCATCCATGGCCGCCCTAAGGAAGCCTCTGTGGTAGAGGGCTTGCTGCACAATCTCTGGGTGTGGCGGAGGAGTTCAGGGCCCGGCTGTTATGGCGGCTGTTCCGGTTGCTAGAGCATCGTGCGAGTATTGGAGAGCTGCAGAGTGGGGCATGTGGTGACGAGCTGACCCCGACTGGTGAAGAGACAAGCGCCCCAAGCCAGGAAAACGCCCACCTACCTCCGCAAACCTGCAACAAAGGGAATGTCGGACAACCAAGCGTATAACTCAGCATTCAATCTCGATGGCGAGCAGTGAAGTTAAAAGATCTGGCCACAGCGACGCCTCCCCGCGCCGCAGGCCTCAAGCGCACTAGCATCTCCCATAATTACACCCTCCTTCTCCAAGCAGAAGAAGTGTCAGGTTGAACGGCGATCCCCTAGCATGTCATCAGTCCTAAGCGAACTGAAGAAGGTACTGATAGTCGCTGCTAGTCTGCCCTGCTCCCGTCCTACTGGGAGTCCCACTCGAACAGGACGACCATGCACTCCATCCTCGACGGAATCCATGCGAAGAAACACGTAGTACCTGTCCCGTAGCGTAGGCAGCCTAGTCGACGGCGAAGAGGGCAGGACCCCAGCCTACTGCCCAGCTTGCCAACTGGTTACGACTTCGAACCTCGAGTTGTCCCAAAGTCCTGAAGACGGACCGCTGCTCTCAGGTCTTTGTCTAGCATCTGCCAAGATGTCGAGGCACTTGTGTCGAGTCGATAGGACGAAGATCGTGCGCCATATCCACCGACTAGTGTACAAGAAGAGTCGACCGTACTGCCGCGGAACTGAGCTCAAACCACCTCTCGGGAACTAATTCCTGCCATGCTGTCGTTACGTCTAACTCCCGGTACTTGCGCCCCCGGCCGCAGGATCCCCAGCGCCGAGCGGGTAACTTCACAAGGAGCTATCGAGGGTAAGTCCATCCGCTCCGGTCAGGAGCCGCAGCATGCCGGAACTCCAAGTCGTCTCCACCCAGGCAAACGAACGCTTCCGCTAGGTCCCGAAGCTGTCATCTTAGAAGAAGAAGACCGTAGTGCTTGGTCGCCGCTGACCACGGCCAGGCCAATGCGAAGTGGAGGGTAGCACCCTGCCGGGAGAAGGATGCGACGAGCCGAGAACTCTTCTCAGCAGGAGCTTAATCTGAACTGCGTTACCCCCGATGTAGACCGAAGTCGGCCCCTGCAGTGAGGTCGGTCGGACCAGTCCTCAACCCGCGCTGACCTCTATGAAGGTAGACTGCTACATGGTAGTCATCAATCGCACGCCTGGAGTATGCTGCCACTGACGTTCCCGGGACTGTGCCGTCGGCGTCACAAAACGTCGCCTTCATCCCTCGATTGTAAGCCACAAAATCCGGTGCAGCAGAAGAACTGCGCCTCCGCGGAAGAGTGGTCCCTGACAAAACCGTCCAACGGTCTGCGATGACCGCGCGCCTGTCCTGCATCAGTGTTCCTGGAAGACTGCTACATCCAGCGGTGTAAGCAGCGTGCATCGGCTGTGTCAGAGTCCTTGTTAGCCTCCCTGTCGGTCTGCCAGGGGGGCCAAGGCAGTTCTCCATCGCGCGGTGCCCTGCGTGGCCGACTCTTCAACTCGGTCGGCCGCGAGAAATCGTGCAGGACGGTATCTCGAATCATCAGATCGAAGTCTGTAGCCGCAGCGAAGCGTTGGCCGCGGAAGAGAAGTAGGATCACAAAGTTGAAGCCACCAGTGCCTCCCCCGGAAGCCCCGAAGCGGAGACAGAAGCCGGCAACAAGAATCCGGCACCCGAACGGATGAGGAAGGGACTTGAAATGCTTGGATGCGATGAGGGGACCTGCTGCGTCCAAAGCCCGAGGAGACTCCCTCCTCTATCTCCACGCAGAAGGCGACGAATGTAAGATCTATCGGAACTGCGAGCGTAGCGACGTGGAGTAGCTATCATCGCCCCGCCACGGCGAACGACGTCCTCTGGAATCAAGCGGAAAAGTCGTATGTCCCGCAAACAGGAGAAGGGATGTCTAACTGCTCCGAAGTCCGGGGAACCCCGGGCGGCGGTGATCCAACGAAGGTGGACCCAGCACTTGGAAGGAACAGCGTAGCTTCAGAGGGCCGGTCCCACGAACTCGAACGGCGACAAAGATACTTCGGAGCGCCTGTCTTCCCAATGCGTAGCGACCCAACGGAACTGGGATGTCGTCTCCTGTTCCTCTCGTACCCCTGGTCTCTGTGTAGTGAGCACATGCTTCCGAAGTCAGGCGAACTGAAAGATTGTGACCTATTGCCAAGAACAGAATCCCATCGTGGGGTCGTCTCTCTGCACTGCATCTAGAGCGGGCTCTCGTCTGCACGGTCGGGGCGAGGCGTGGCCCAACATCACTGAGCCGGGATCTTGTCGTGTGAAGTGCAGCGGTCCTGTAGCACTTGCGGTCGCCGCAAGCCGCAGTAAGTGCCGGTGTAACCCACGACGGGAGATGGCGCCAACGCGTGTATAGCCCGGGCGAAGGCACCCAAAATAATCATAATCATATTGATTGATTGATTGTACATTGCTTAATGTCCCGACAGCAACAAGGCTTTCTCAGGACGTGCCTGCACTGCTTGTGAAAAAAACTAAACAGAACATTGAATGTATGTCGCTAGCCGGTCAAATACATTAAATAAACCTAACACATGGGGCCTAAATAAAGCTAAGACCATTTAGCAACACACATCCAATATCAAGAGCTACAGGCAGTGCAGACAGTAGGGAGAGTTTTAAAAAGGCAAATACAGGTGAATGGACAAAGGGTAGACAGAAACACATGCCCCAGAATAGAGAGAAAAACCCACCCTGTGGGGCTGACCAGGGTGACCCTGGGAACTAAAAAATACCTAACCCCACCCAAGTCCCCCAGGGCAGACCCGGGTGGGGGATCATAATCATAAATTAATTAATCAATGCTTATTGAAAGAGTTTTATTTGATTGTAATTGCCCTTTCAGGGATAAATCAAGGTATTTGAATTAAATTGAACTATGAGAGTCAGAATACCACTGTGTCTCATCTCCATTTTCTCAAAACTGAAGTAATCGGTTCAGTGGTTCCAGGATTATAGCCTTTTAAGGATAAGAGGTGTTGCGCCCAAGCGGTCTGGCGAAACCGCTGCGCAGCTGGGAATGCAACATTTTAACACCTGTGGCAAAAGGGTTAAAACGTCTAGCTTGAAAGAAAGGCACTAGGTGCCGTAAAACGACAACTAACATACACCAATCTTGCACGCTACCGTGCAATATATGCTCTCACAACACAGTCGTCACTGACCTGAGGCCGAGCTGTCGTCTCTAGGGGCAGTACCCGCCGTCAGTGGGTCTGGCCGTGCCTCTCCGTTCGTCACGGTAAGGGGGACCTTAGGAGGGCCCTCCGCGTTAGTATACGACTGTAGCTAACTGGCCCGTGACGTCATTGTCCCGGAGTGGACGAGTCTCGTGGCTCACCGTGCGACTCCCAGCACGTGGTCGCTTCTGCATGTCATGCCTACGATTTGTCGCCTGGGCCGGGACTGGAAGCGTCGTAGGTTCGGTTGCCGACGTCAGCCCAGCAGAAGTAAATGATCTAGCCATCCCAAGAAGGGGTTGTCAGCGATCCCTCCGGCTAGCAAGTGCTCAGGATAAGGAATATTGGTCCCATGGTCAGGGGAACTTTAGGAGGGCCCTCCGCGATAGATGCGGCGTACAGGCTTACTGGCCCAGGACGTCTAGGCCACTGCCAGAGTCTTGGTTCCCACCTTGTTACTCTGGGCCGGCTCTGTCAGATCGTCGCATGTCCACTCTGGCCTGCAGACGGGCGGTGGAGCGGCAATTTCTCGAGGCCGGGTCCTGGTGTGAACGAGTCTCGTGGGCCACCGTGTGACTTCCCTCACGTGGTCGCTACTGCCTGTCATGTCTACGATCCGCCGACTGTGCCAGGACTCGGAGCGTCATAGGGTCGGTAGCCGACGCCAGCCTGGCAGAAGAACCATTGGTTTTAGCCATTTGAAGCAGCGCTTTGTCAGCTATCCCTCCCGCTGACCAGTGCTCAGGATAAGGTATCTTGGTCGCCACGGTAAGGGTAACCTGAGGAGGGCCCTCCGCGATAGTTGCGACTTGCATGCTTTACTGGTCCGGGACGACCTAGTCACTGCCACTGACTTGGGTCCCACCTTGTTACTCTTGGGCGGCTCCGACAGTCGGTCTCTGATAGGAGTCGGGACGCTCTCGGCAGTAAAACCCCTCAGCTGTGACCATCTTTCTTCCAGCCATGGGGAGCACACACCACAAGTATGGGTCGATTCGCATCCTGAACAGGGTAGGCAGACCACATGCTCGGCAGAGGGCCACTGAAAATCGCCATACATCGTGCAGGTACGAACCTGGTAACTGCAACAAGAGGGTACAATGAAGAACGAGCGAGTGGCCTCTGAGGTCACGCAATAATAAACCGCGCGCGATGGTGCATCGAACATAATCAAAATCAAACGAGTGTACAGCGCGTGCCGACGCTCGGCGCTCCTCCCACCCCAGAGCGCCGGTCGAGGGCATTCACCGAGATATTACCTGGCCATGGCGGAAAAATTAATTTTTCTCTAAAAATATGTATTTTTTCGAAAAATACTTACCGATGACATGACTGTCAGGAAATAGTCTACTTGCTTACCAATTTTAGCCTAAGACCCAAAGGGTCCCCCCAGGAGGCTCTCGGGGATCCCTAACAGGGGCGAGAGTAGCCTCCCCTGCCCATCCGGTCACGTGCCCGGTGGTGTCTCCTTTAGCCAGTTGTCTACGGAGTTACCAGCGGCAAGCGGGGAGGAGGGAGGGACCTCCGAGTCATGTCATCGGTAAGTATTTTTCGAAAAAATACATTTTAGAGAAAAATTAATTTGTTTCTCACGGCCTTGCGGGCGGAGTGAAAGCGTGAGGCTGTAACACGGCTGGGCCAGCGGTCCGGATTGCCGTCCTTCACCTTCTGCCAGGTGTCACCGAAGAGGAGTGGTCCACCAAGGGGAGCACGACGCAGCTGTGTCTTCAGATCGGGAGGCATACCGCGACAGGCGAGTAAGACTGCATCACGACGCATGAGGTCACAGTTGGATGCTGCCGCCATTGTGTTGACCGATGAGTGATACGCTGCCCGGTTTGCCGCAACCCCGAGGGCGAGAAGGTCACCAAGTAAGGGTGTAAGCGATGGTTGCCAAGCGTCCTCGATTCGACGGATTAAACCTTGAGTGAGAAGCTCTAGAAAACCAGCACAGGCCAAGGAGTTCCGCACTAGTGATGCCGTCTTATCCAACCCACGAGGGAGGGTGTGTCTCAGCTGATTGGTACCGCCAAGCTGGGATATCGATTGAGGGTCCAACGATGGAAGCTGACAGCTAAAGGACTGTGAATGTCCCGCATACCAGGATTGGCGGAAGGAGATGTCTAGGTCAGCCGGCCACTTGCGATCAGAGAAGAAAAGATACTCCTGGGAATCTGTCTGTAGGTAAGCGGAAAAGGAATCTCTCAAATCCTTAAAACCAGGGGGCTGCGGTAAAGACTTGAACCTCTTCTGTGGACGGCCAGAGTCGACAAAGGCAGACACCTTCCTCTTGAGTGGGGGCGACGAGGGACACGCGTCCTTGGGCAGTGCAGCCGTGATGAGTCGAGCTGCTTCATCAATGCCGAGAAGCGTTTCCGTGCGTGACGTAGAAGGGAGTCTAGGGGATGCAGTATCATCCGACACCGTATAGTGAGACGAGGAGCTGTCCATACCGAGTAGGCCCGAAACTGAATCCTCCGGGAGAAGACTAAGAGTCTCCTCATCCCGCGTAGGGAGCGAAGTCCGGTGAGGATTGACGTTGGTGGATATCGGTCGAGCCACGTCACGACGAGAGAAGGTAGCTGCCGGGGAGCATCGCATCCTCTGGTGTTGATGTGTAGCCGTCGGCGAGCATCGCGTCCGCTGGTGTGGGTGAGGCGGGGGTGGGGGCAAAACGCGAACAGGAGACGGGGACCTGGAGTGAGCCATGCGCCTGTCCCGGTTGGAGCGACTGCGAGAACAGGAGCGGCTGCGAAGATGGGAGTGGCGGCGACGACGGGAGTGACTGCGACGACGCGGACGACTGCGACGATGTAACTGGGAAGAGGTGAAGCTCGGGTCCGAAGCTCGCGAAGGAGACGAATACAACAAGGACGCTGGTTGGAAGTTGTGACGGCCGTTGCGTAGCATATCAGGTTGCTTCCTCTGATCATAAGTAGCTGCGCCAAAGCATCTAGAATTGCTGGCCGAATGAGAGATGTGAGGACTGTTGGAAGACCTACGCTGTTTAGACACGTGTCTCGGCTGACCTACCTCCATAAGGTAGGCACTCTGCCCTAGTGCTGTCTCTCCGTAAGAGTCAGCGGGCGTATCCTTGCGAGACCTCTCAGGACTGACGGACAAATGACGGCGTGGATCGCGTCTCTGTAGGCTTGCCTCCGTATGGCGAGCACTCTGCCCTCGTGCTGTCTCTCCATAAGAGTCAGTGGGCTTATCCTTGCGAGATCTCTTAGGACTGACGGACAAATGACGGCGTGGATCGCGTCTCTGTAGGCTTGCCTCCGTATGGCGAGCACTCTGCCCTCGTGCTGTCTCTCCGTAAGAGTCAGCGGGTGTATCCTTGCGAGACCTCTCAGGACTGATGGACAAATGACGGCATGAATCGCGTCTCCGTAGGCTTGCCACCGTATGGCGAGCACACTGCCCTCGTGCTGTCTCTCCGTAAGAGTCAGCGGGCTTAGATCGAGTGTGAGTCACAGAAGATGCAGTCCTGTGTTTAGTTAAAACGCCGGGAATGGTCGGGGGTTCCAAAAAGGACTGCCGGTCCGTAACCGGAGTCGGGCGCTCGCGCCGGTAAAATTTCCACAACTGGGACCAAACTTGTTCAGGCCAGGTTACACAAATCTCGCAAGAATGGTCCGACGCGCATCCCATACAAGGAAGGCATAACTTGTGCTTATCGCTAGGCCATTGGAAATCTCCGCACTGCGGGCAAGTAAGGACTTGGTTACTGTAACATAAATCAGACATGACTATCGACCGGGCGCAGGCACGACGAAGCCCCGCCAACGAAACACGAGAGATCGGCGCGAATCTATACGATCGAAGCGTAGCCACAAATTGAAGCCACAAACCGAAGCAGGCACCCGGTCCGGGGCCAGCCAAGGGCTGGGGCCGATATGTTACCTCTCCTGAGATGCGGGGACGGGAAGAGATACATCCATGGCGTCCAAGGTACACGAAGAAGGTAAAAAATCCCAAGTAGATCCACGCTGAATAGAGCACAACACAACCACAGCAGGGAGCGTCGGGAAGAAAACACTGAGTTTCCGATGGAAGAACAGTTAGAATTCCGGTAGTGACGTACGAAGTCCAGAAGTAGAGTAAGACGACCGGCCCTTTAAGAACCGGTAAATTTCCTAGGCTAAAACACGTCTGCTCACAAGAGCTAAGTATCGATGACTGGTTGTGATTGGGCCACGTGGTGAATGCCCGTTTTTGGGCAAGGAAGGGAGGCTACTCTCAGCCCTAGTTAGGGTTCCCCGAGTGCCTCCCGGGTTGTGTAGGAACACAACAAGTTCTTAGGCTAAAATTGGGTAAGTAGTTGACACTTCCAGACAGTAATGTCATCGGTAATGTTTTTGAAGAAACAAAATACATTTTAGAGAAAAATTAATTTGTTTCCTCAAAACACATTACCGATGACATGACTGTCAGGAAGAATGCCAAAAAGGAGGAGGGTGCCGCACAATCCCTTTAAGAAACCTCTTCAGGGACGAAGACGGCCCGTCACTCCTGATCACACACTCCCGACAATTTTAGCGAAGTGCCACTTAAAGCGCCGAGGGCGCCTGGAGGGAGTGTTGCGCCTCAGAAGTTGCCCACCAGCGTAAGGTTGTCGCGCTGGACTGTCAGGGCGCGGAAGTAGAAGCGGGCGATGGTAGATTCGTCCTGCCACCCCACCGCAGCCACAATGTCCTTGACCACGAAGGCGAGACGTGCGGCCCTAGCGCGCACTCCATGGGCGCGGTTCCTCAGTGCCTTGGCTCTCTGTGGGGAGAGGTCGCAATAGGCGGACCGTAATACCCAGCGGAGCGAGGAGGAGAACGTTTGGGCTGAGAAGCCGGGTCTGCCGGCGGTCGGCGCCAAGAGACGAGTCCGTCCCCCCCGCACGGATTTGGAGCGACGCAGGTAGAGGCGAAGAGCCTGCACCGGATCTTGCTGCGGAGTCCCCCCGAGGAAGCCGGGTCGTGTAAGCGGCCGAGTGGCGATGACCGGAGGCGCTGTCAAGGGAGACCTAGGCTGAGCGACAAGGAAGGATCCGGGAGTAGCCGAACGGAGCCATCCACTCGGAACTGCAGGCCGGCGGGGCGAGACGAGAGCGTGTGGAGCTCGCTGACGCGGGCGCCGTGGCGAGGGCCATCAGGAAGCAGGTCTCCGAGTCACGTCAGCGAAGCGGGCCAGATGGAGCGGTTCAAAGGTCCGAAGTCCGCCAGGAGAGGACCAGGGAGGACCCAGAACGGGACAAGGGAGCGGGAGACCGGACGCTGCACGCCGAAACGCGCCATAAGGTCGGGCAGGACCTTGCAGGCGCTGGGTCGGGACGGCCGAGGTGACGGTAGGCGTCGGCGATCAAGAGGGATAGCTGCAGCACCAGAGGGGAGCCAACCTTGGTCTTGGACGAGCCAGCGAAGAAGTCCGCGAGCTGAGGAGTCGTCAGGCCGACGGTGGAGAGGCGGCGGTCAGAGCACCAGGCACGAAGCACGCCACTTTCCCTCGTAGACACGTCTGGTAGAAGGTCTGCGGGCTGAAGCGATAGCGTCCGCAGTCGCACTCGAGAAGCCTCAGCAGAGAGAGCTTGCCGCACAATCGCCAGGCGTGTAGGAGAAGTCGCTCGGGGCAGGGGTGGAAGAGCGGCTGTCGGCACTGCTCGAGCATCGTGCAGGGGTGGGAAGAGGGAGGGTGAGCCCGTGGCGAGACTGGGAAGGTCGGAAGTCCACGATCCGGTCCGGGAGAACGGCCACCAGGAGAAGGACTGCGTTGCATCCCCGGAGGCTGAACAGGACATGAGGACCAGGACCGCCGGAGGGTAGGTGTAAGCGACCAGACTGTCCCAAGGGATCGAAGCGCATCGACTACCCAGGCCAGGGGTCAGGAAACGGGGAGAGGGGAAGCCGGAGGCTCCACGTCGTGGCGAAGAGAACAAGGGGGGGGTCTTCCAAAGAGCGCAGAACCAGCGAAGGATGTCCCAGCGTAGGGCGCAATCCGTGTGAAGAAGCTGCCCCCGTCGCAAGAGGTAGGCTGCCAGGACGAACAGGTGACCCGGAGTGTGACGGGCTGGGAGGGAGAAGTCGCTGTCCTCGCACCAGCGAAGGGGGCGATAGAGGAGGAAGCAGGGGTCGGGAGAGCGGGTTCCTCCTGCGTCTAAGGCAAGCCACGAATGAGGGGTTGTCGGAAGGACGAGGAGGTCCTGAGTCCGAAGATCGTATTGCCAAGCGCCGAGGGCCTGCAGACTGCAACCAGTCCCAGCGGGTTGACGTGCCGCGAAGCCAGGTTCGCGGGCCAGCGGCCGGCCGACGAGCGAAATTCGGAAGAAGGAGAGCGCCCCAACCGTCGAGACCGGCAATGACGCAGCGAGAGACGGGCAGTGGCGGGGTCAGGGGGAATCCGGGAGCGTCCGTCCAGCGAAGCCGATGGGCTGCAGCAAGGAGAGATTGGCACCAGGGTAGAGAGAACGCCGGAGGACGGCTCCAGAGGCAGAGTACAGAAGACAGAGGGAAGGAGATCAGCCGCCGCACTCATCAGGAGGAGGAGCTGGAGCCGCAGTCAGGAGGGGACCGCCGCGTCTGCAGCTAACCGCGGGCTAGAAGGCACGAACTGGATCCGAGGCTCGTGAAGACGCACCAAGTTGCGGTCGGTCACCAAATCCATCTCCAGGTGAACAAGAGGTGAGAGGCGAGAGGTCGGACTGTTGGCGCTGACCAGGGCGACCAGGCGAGCAAACCGGAGGAGGAGAGCATCCCTGCCCTACGAAGCGGGACCACTGACTGATACCGCAGAAGCAGGTCGACCAAGGAGGAGAACGGCTGGCGGAAGATCGAAGGTCTCGGGCAACCAAGGCATCCACGATCCACGCAAGGACCCAGGGCTGAGGGGGAGACCACACCGGAGGGGCCGAGCTGGAAACGGTCCCGTCGACGGCAAGCGAAGACAACGGCGGGGGCGGGAGGCAGGGGATGCATAGAAGCAACGGGTAGGTCCAGGCTGGCGGCGACGACCAAGGGCTGAAGGCGACGTGAAGGGTCCGAAGCGGGGGAGCTGTCCAAGCGACGAGCAGCATCGCAACTTCCCAAGGAAGAGCGGAGACCTGCGCGCGAAGGGCGAGGGCCTTGGTCCGAAGGGGCGGGAACTCAATCCACAAGGGTGGCGCTGGGCCCACAGGCCTAGAAGGGTTCCTTCAGAGACTGCCAGGCAGGGCCAAAGACGCGGGTACCCACAGGAGCACGGTAGAGCTGCGACGTCGCATCAGGGGAGATGGTCAGGAAGGAGCCAGGCTGCCGCGAACAAAGGAAGGCAAGGGGCGGAGGGTTCGAAGCCACGCGGAAGAGCTGGGAAGGGTTGCCGCAAGCACGAGCGCCGGCGGAACCACCGGAGGCAGCGAGCACGAAGGGGAGCGGAGTGGCCAGCGAACCGGGGAGCCGAAGGCTAGGACGCCAGCAGGCCAGCGGCGAACGCAGGACGCCGAGTCAACCACCGGAGAGGGTCGGGGAGACGCTGGAGGCGAAGGGAGCAGGGAGCGGGGAAGAGGATGTCCCGAGGAGAACTACAGCGCCGAGCACAAGGCGAAGGTCGACAGGGACACCGGAGCGAGTCGAGCAGGCGGGCGACGAACGTCGGGCGCCTCAACTATCCAGGCGACGAGGGCGAAGACGTCGATCCCCACTGCACTGGGCGTACCCCAAGGGGCACCCATCCAAGCGCTAACAGAGCGCGACGTAGCTTCACTTCGGTGAACAGACGAGAACCGGTGAAAACGTGGAAAGGCCGTAGGCGCCAGGGGAAACGGCCCGAAGTCCCGAGGTACGTGAAGGACGAACCAGACGCAGAGCGCGAGGCCCAAGGAGGGGGCACGTAGCTGGCTGGGGGACTCGACGGAGGAGTCAGCGGGTTGGAAGGAGGGCCAAAGGCCGACTAGGGTACCAACAGGCAATAAGGGTCGCGGTGCCCGGGGCTCAAGGAGGGGGGCACGTAACAGGCTATGCGACTGGTCGTAGAAGTCTGCGGGCTTAGAAGGGGGGGCCTTAAGGCCCACACGCCTAGAACCAGGCGACAGGAGTCGCAGTGCTCGGGGCTCCTTCTCCAGGAGCGGGGCACGACTAGACGGAGAGGCCGAAAGGCCGACGCGTCTGCGAACAGGCGACAGCTGTCGCAGTGCTCGGGGCTCCTTCTCAAGGAGCGGGGCACGAATAGACGAAGGGGCCGAAAGGCCAACGCGTGTACTCACAGGCGACAGCGGTCGCAGTGCACGGGGCTCCTTCTCAAGGAGCGGGGCACGACCGGATGGAGAGGCCAAAAGGCCGACACGTCTACTCACAGGCGACAGTGGTCACAGTGCTCGGGGCTCCTTCTCAAGGAGAGGGGCACAATTAGACGAAGAGGCCGAAGGACCAACGTGTGTACTCACAGGCGACAGCGGTCGCAGTGCTCGGGGCTCCTTCTCAAGGAGCGGGGCACCATTAGACGGAGAGGCCGCAAGGCCGACACGTCTGCTAACAGGCGACAGAGGTCGCAGTGCCCGGGGCTCATGGAGGGGGGCACTAAGCCGGCTAGGCGACTCGCCGGAGGAGTCAGCGGGCTCAGGAGGGGCCGCGAGGCCAAGCGTCAACTTCTTCTTTTTTTTTCTTTTTTTGTTGTTGTATGTAACGGGCGACAAGGTCGCGGTGCCCGGGGCTCAAAGAGGGGGGCACGTAGCTGGCTAGGCGACTCGCCGGAGGAGTCAGCGGGCTTAGAAGAAGGGCCGAAGGCCGACGCTTAACGAATTAGCGACAAGGGTCGCGGTGCCCGGGGCTCAAGGAGGGGGGCACGTAGCCGGCTTGGCGACTCGCCGGAGGAGTCAGCGGGCTTAACGCGTCTACAAATAAGCTACAAACTTACCAGGGACGTGAGGTGTGGGTATCCCAAGTCCGAGGGGAGCTTGAACAATCCCACCGTGCCGCGGGAGGTCCCCAGGAAGGCGGAAAGTCGCGGGTCGCTCGGCGGTGGAACCAGAGTAGAGACCGAGAACCTCCAGTCAAGAGGGGCAGCCAGCGCAGCCGATGACAGAGGAGCAGGCGGCACCCGGTCGACAGACTGTGTGGCAGACACCAGGCCACGAAGTCGCCGTCCTGGGCAGATGCGCACTTGGTACTGCAACACATACCCATACATGAAAGGTGACGGGCGGCGGGCAACTAACGCCGCCAGGTAAAGCTCCGAAGTAAGTAATGAGCGAAACTCACCGTGAAACGCGGAGAGAAAACAAACAGAAGTCCGAGCCAAGCACGACGTCCGGCCCCGCAGGGCGAGACGTAGGGAGCGGCCGAGACGTTACCTTTTCATGGCGGAACGGCAGAGTGGCGAAGCACAGGCACCGGACACTAGGTCACTGGAAGTCGCCGTACTGGGGACAGGCGCACTTGGTAACTGCAACCCAAACCCAAACATGAAAGGCGACCGGCGGCGGGTAACAACGCCGCCATTTAAAGCTTCGAAATTTAAGAAACACACGAAACTGACAGTGAAATGCAATGAGACAACAACAGTAGCTCGAGCGAAGCCCGACGTCCGGCCCAGCCAGGCGAGACGTAGGAAGCGGCCGAGACTTTACCTTTCCATGGCGGAACGGCCGAGTGACGAAGCACAAAGTACCGGACAGTAGGTCACTAGAAGTCGTCGTACTGGGGAGAGGCGCACTTGGTAACTACAACCCATACCCAAACATGAAAGGCGACCGGCGGCGGGTAACGAACCCCGCCATTTAAAGCTTCGAAATCAAGAAACACTCGAAACTCCCCGTGAAAAGCGGAGAGAAAACAACAGTAACTCGAGCGAAGCCCGACGTCCGGCCCAGCCAGGCGAGACATAGGAAACGGCCGAGACTTTACCTGTCCATGGCGGAATGGCAGGGTGACGAAGCACAAGCCCGCGCGACGGAAGCCTAGAAGGTTCCAGGGCCAGCCAAGTGCACGAGGCACAGACGAGGGCTAACAGCGAAGACGGAGGCCACGCCAGAAGCAGTAGACGAGAGGCTAGGCGAAGGCAGGCCGGTAAGGGACGGTCGAACCGTACACAGTCTATCCAAGGGACAGAGGCTCAGGTAAAAGCGTCCGAACGCTAACAGCGAAGTAGACAACTGGCTAAAGGAGACACCACCGGGCACGTGACCGGATGGGCAGGGGAGGCTACTCTCGCCCCTGTTAGGGATCCCCGAGAGCCTCCTGGGGGGACCCTTTGGGTCTTAGGCTAAAATTGGTAAGCAAGTAGACTATTTCCTGACAGTCATGTCATCGGTAATGTGTTTTGAGGAAACAAAGGAGCAAACCCACATATCTCCACTGAAGTGGAAACCACCGACAGCAGGTCGTAGCAGTTCGACGCAAGCACGACCGGGTAGAATACGCAGGGTCGAAGCAGCGTCAGGTAAGTCCGCAAGCTCGCAGTCCCCACGACACATTCCCAGTCGGCAAAGAACCCCAAGGCCGACGAAGACAGAACCGTCACAGGCGTGAGCACTAGGAATCCAAGCCACGATCCAAGCTCCAACGGTTCCAAAGGTCCAAGGATCAAACGAACTAACAGTCAAGGTCGAAACCGACCGGTCCAAGTACAAAACGCAGAGCTCGAAACAGACACAACCTACTCTTCTGCCAGCTAAGAACTAAACTGGTGTATGCTGGGTAATCTTGTACCGGACGTGAGTAAGGGGAGGCTATTCGGGTTTGGCATGGTCTATGGCGCCCCACTCCTGCCAACACTCCCTTATACGCGGACACAACCAAAATTTGGCTAAAATTTGGCTAGCTAAGAGCTATTTCCAATATGTAATACCATCGGTAATGTGTTTTGAGAAAACAAATTGCCCTGTGGATTAGGGTAGGGTCTAAAAGAAAGTTGCTATGCAAATAATTTACAACAGTCATCTGAAGCTAGAATTGTAATGCCGAGGACAATTCTTGGACAATTCTGGTGACAGAACACAGCAGACAGAGCCAGTGTGTTTCATTTACAAGATGTCTGGATTGTTCTCAGCCCCTGCAGGCTGCAGACTATTAAAATTTTACACAGTTTGGTTCAAAATCACAAACTGGCACACGCTTATGGTATAACCACTAACCCCTTCACTGTCAAGAAAAACCAAACATGATCCTACTGCAAGAGACATAGATCCTCATGAGCCCCAGCAGTTGCGGGAACTCATGAAAACCTGTGCCTCTTGTTGACATCGCTTCATATCCACATTCCTTGGATGGCTGGAGCTCTGTGGCTTTGAATTAACCCTTATCATTCAGAATACACCAGTGTGTGAAATACGTATGACTAAAATAGTTCAATGGTGGTGCCAGAATAGCTTGGCGCCTCTAGGCGCCAAGCTATTCTGGCACCACCCTTGAACTAAAGCCATTGGTCTATGTCCTTATCTGTAAGTACTATAATGTAGCTTGCATTATATGGCAGTGTACAAATTTGAAGCTTTTAGCCTCCGTGTGATATGGGTTAAACAAAATTTAATAGAACAATCGGCATCCATTGGAAGTGAAGGGGTTAACAGTCAAGAGATCACCAGGAACATTTTCTGCAATGCTCAAAATTTTCACTCAAACCCCCTATCACGCAAGGAAACAGAACACTCACCCTAGGAAGCAGTCAGCATCATGCAGCCACTGTTTAAGGAACTGGCAGAGAATTGAACCCTGCACGTTCGGCATCCGAAGTGAGGCAAGGGTGTCGAGCAATAGTTGCGGGCGGCTATACAGGCCGGCAATCACCACCTGCAGGCACATGGTGCGGAGTTCCGAGGTCTGGACCTCACGAGTCAGTCGCTGGAGGGCCAGCTCAACGAAGGAGGGAAGCACCTGTTTCAACACAGACTAGTAGTGAAAGCATCATTCACATGAAACATACAAAAGCAACCTTCATGGATAAAAGCTGACAATTGTGAAGATACTGAGAGGCAGCCGTCGGAGAACCTGATTTGAGCAAACACCTTTTCTGGAAGAAAACAATGGTCTTAAAAGACCAGTCCTCTCTCAAAAGAAGTCTTGAAGGGCAAATTGTTTCACCTGTCAGTAACCCCTTTAGCCCCAAAGTTCCATTTCTCAAATTTTGGGAGGTGTTGCCCAACGACTATGTACCAGTTTTAGGAGATGGATTGATCATGATAATTCAAGGGTAGTGCCATATGGCTCTACCCTTGAATTATCATGATCGATCCATCTCCTGCTGCAGGGTCCCGGGGCTAAAAGAGTTAAAAGGTGGCCAACGTCACCTACATGATGGTCTTTATTGACAGGCGATTTCTCATAAAGGTGCTCGCGCAAAACAGGTTCTGCTCTACAGCTACAAAATAGTCATGCGAAACTTAGGCTCGGAGAATATCCAAAAGATAAGGAATTGAACTTACAGGGTCCACTTTGCCGCTGCACTGTAGCAGTACAACTTCCATCAGCTTAGCGGCGTGTACCTCCGCATCCTCACCCCCGTCTCCCGTAAGAACCTGTGCACCCACAGAAAAACATTTGCTTGATCCCTTCCCCGACAGCTAGCTGACACAGACTGTTTGTGCAATCTTTAACCCATATCAAACTGAGACTAAAAGCTTCAAATTTGTACACTGCTATATATATGCAAGCTACATTACTAGTACCTAGAGATAAGGATATAGACAGATGGCTTTAGCTCAAGTGTGGTGCCAGAATAGCTTGGCGCCGAGAGACGCCAAGCTATTCTGGCACTACCCTTGAACTATTTCAGTCAAACTTATTTCACACACTGGTGTATTCCAAATGATACGGGTTAAGGCAAAGAGCCCCAGCCACCCCAGGAACATGGATTTAATGTGGTGTCGATAAGAGGAACAGAGTGGGTGTGTGGGGCAGCGGGACGAGGCTCTCTCTCTTGCAGTTAGTGTTCACTTTTTCTAGGGCTTACATGTACAATTTCTAATTTGATAATATATCAACAGAGAAAAGAAACCACTACAGCTGAAAATATAACAAAATCAAGAATGGCAAAGCCCTTAAGTCTAATCTTGTGACTTTAACCTTTCCGAAAGGTCACATATTTTCTCAAAATTTACACATTTTTCACTTTTGTCAATCTGCCATGACCCTTAACCTTTGTGAGTAGTAAACCAAATTAGTATGCATAGAAAGGTCCTATCGGGTACCTTTCTGCTACATTTGGCTGAAAAGTTTTTTTTTTTTTAATTTCCTGAACTAAAAAACTAAAATTCTGCACACACAAGAGACATTTTATGCTGATCTTTGGTGACCCATGACCTTTCCAAAAGGTCGTCCAAATTAGCATGCATAGGTAGGTCTTACCATCAGGTATCTTTGTACCAGGTTTGGGATGAAAGTTGTAAATAGTATTTGAGAAAAAACAATTTCTGACAACAAAGAGGCTATTTGTGACCGATTTCCTGATCTCTTGTGACCCTTGACCTTTCCAAGGGGTCATCCAAATTAGTATGCATAGGAAGGTCTTACCATCAAGTATCTCTGTACCAAGTTTGGGTTTAAAGTTGTGAATAGTATTTTGTCAACATATGCCTATTTTCTTTTACCAATTTCCTGATTCCATGTTACCTTGACCTTTGAGAGAGGTCACTGAAATTGGTATGTTTAGAAAGATCTTGCCACAAAGTATCCTTGGAACAAGTTTGAAGACTGTGGTTTGAATAGTCTTTGAAAAATGCTAACGTTAATGTTTACCACGGACGACCACTGGCCCAAAACATACTCACTTTTGCTTCGCACTTGAGCCAACAAGCTTCCTCCAAAAGTGCCTAGAATTGTTTGAAAGTGCAATCAGAGCATCAGCTATCTTGAAAGCTGCCAGCACATTACAAGGGAAATGAATCTTGAAATATAAAGCTGACAGTGTATGGTGGTTATGAAACCAGCAGCCTATGTGAGGAAAGACTGCCAGAAACGAGACCACCAATTACTATTTGCAGACTGGAGAAAGTGATGGCCAAACATGACAGCAACACTTTATAAACTAAAGTCTGCAGAACTTCACTGTATACATTTTTGTTAAATAAAAATAATTTTAAGATAAAAAAACTTGTTCAGGATGTGCCATGTAAGGATACATAGCTGTTCGCTGCATATCCCTAAATGGCACGTTTCGAATGAGTTTCAGACCAGCAAGAGGCACAGACCCTCAAGAGTCCTGCAAGCAGCAGGGGCTCTTAACCCTTTGAACCCGCCAAACCGCTGTAGCGGTTGGCGGCCTCGTATACCGTTCAGCCCGGCAAACCGCTACAGCGGAATCAGGTGTTTCGTATCGCACGCCGGTGATGCGTGAGCCTCGCTGCGTGTGGTGACCTCGCCCTTCGCACTGACACATCATGTTTACACTACACAGGTCCTGACAGTGTTCGTCTGTGGTACGAGGTCAGTTTTGCGGCGCTAGCGTGGGAATTACGGTCGGGATGGCGGGTGGATATCTATTCGGAGTGACACAATTTTGTGTTTGAAGACATGGTTTCAAAAGCAGATAGCTTTGATGTATTAAGACATGTGTCCCTACCTAACCACGTGGCAGCATAACCACGTGTTGGCAGTGTCAGCTGGAGCGATTGCCATTTGAGGCACTGACAACGGCAATGACTTACAGTTTCATTCTGATGCTGAATTAGGAGGTTCTAATTGATATTCCGGTTTTTTTTATGACACACCTTGGTGCACCTGTAGGTGGGTCTGTGGACACCAACGACACACATTGGTCACATGTGTAGTACGTGTATAGTCTTTACAACACTGGTACTTCCATCCGATCGTGTACAAGACACAACACAGACACACTGATCATCATTCGATGCCGCTTATTACATGTTGTCTAGACCGTGGATATACTTTATCAGTGGCAGATGTAAACATTGATATCTGGTGACAAGGTAGGGGCCTTACGGTGTATCGGCATGCTGGAAATGCATGGACGCTTATGAGTCACACTAACAGACGCCCTATTTAGTGATGCATGTTAAATAACAGCGACCTGTCATGCACGAAAGACTTTTTTTTCAAGTTTATTGTCACCCGTCACTATTTTTGTTACCAGGCATCACAACACATGTGACACAGTGCGGTCAAATCCATAAAACGATAGTCCACCCAATGGCAAATCTGTACATATATACCTTTATGGGAATATCTGTTGTAAAGTATTATTTACAAATATTTTACAGTACACACCCATTTTCAACAGAAATTTCTCAAGTCAGGGCTGAAGGGTATATAGTAAGTAAGTAAGTAAGTAAGTAAGTGAAGGGTATATAGACTTCTTATTTACTCAGGGATGATAGGGTTAAGCATCTATGCCTCTAGCTGGGCACTAGAAAAATTACTTTACTCACTGTTTTACACATATCGTAGACGATCTCAAGATTGTGTGGCTTAGCAAGGAAGGCATCAGTGTTGACTGTCACATAATTGTGCAGAGCTGGCATCATGTCTGTGTTTAAAGAACACAAGAAATAAACAAAGGAGAACAATCAGTACAGGCCATGCACATTTTGCTACCCAACTACAGTACAAGTACAAATGAAAATCAAATGCATCCCAATATGTAATTTTTTCACATCACAGGAGGCAATCTTGTGTTTAACACTTACATGTGAGCACACAGTTAGGTATTACAGTATTAATGATAATGGATGTTGCATTGGCAGTGGTGTGCTTCAATCAAACAAGATAAGAGTATGACAAAACTGGCCATGATCCTTTTCTTGAAGCCACAGAAATGCACACCCCACCTGTGAAGTAGTCGATGCCATCCTTCTTGAACATCTGGTAGATCATGGGGAAGACCTCCCACATGTGAGTCGACACCTGGCTGCTGGTCAGACTATAGATCAGTGACAACACCTCTTCGTAGAAGTCTGTCATTAACAAATCAAAACCTGAACATTACTGTTAGTACTTGGATGTGATGCTTTCATTTTTGCTTTGTGGAATTGTTTACCAGATTCCCAGATGCATAGTTAATTTTATTCTTAATGTTTGTTAAATGGCTTCAGATGAAAGAGTTAACTCATTCTGCCCACGACATACCATAGCAAAATATGGCTCAACCAAGGGTGATGGCAGAATAGCTTGGCGCCTATAGGCGCCAAGCTATTCTGCCACCACCCTTGAACTATCATGATCGATCTGTCACCTGATTTATAATGCAGTCCTCAGAGAATAACTCCAAATATGTATTTTTCTCTAAAATGTATTTTTTCCAGAAAATACTTACCGATGGCATTACTGTATGGAAGGAGCACTTAGCCTAACAATTTCAGCCCAGGGATCGTGTACAGCAACGCCACTGGGGAACCACCCGAGTGAGCTGTACCAACGTCCCTGAGTAGCTTCCCTTTCCTCATACGGGCACATGCACAGCGTCACCAGTTTCGCTCTTAGCTTACTGGCGGCGAGCGGGGCAGGTGGGAGGGCCCTCCGAGTAATGCCATCGGTAAGTATTTTCTCCAAAAAATACAGAGAAAAATACATTTGTTTCCTCGAAAAACATAACCGATGGCATTACTGTATGGAAGAATAACCAAAAGGAGGAGGGCGCTGCCAACTACCCCACCACTGCGGACGCATTAGTGAAAAAGGCTGGGATCAACACTTCACAATTTCAGCTCAGCGTTACCTAATGCGCCTGGCGCGCCGGCAGGGAGTGTTGAGCTGCCGAGACGTCGCCCACCAGGGCCAGGTTGTCCCGCTGGCTTGAGAGGTCGCGTAGATAGAAACGAGCAAAGGTGGATGCAGCTCTCCATCCTACTGTGGTGACAATGTCCCGTACTGCGCAGTTGCGGTCAAAGGCAAAGCTGGTCGAGACAGCTCTGATTTTGTGCGCCCGAATTCGCATCCTCTTGGCCCCATGCGGGGGAAAGGTCCTCGTAAGCGGAGCGTATGACCCACCGCAACCATGAAGAGATAGTCTGCGCAGTAATGTCCGTCCTGCCCCGATATAAGGGCAGAAAAAGGTGGGAGCGACTTCTC
This sequence comes from Semisulcospira habei, assembly GCA_036245525.1. NCBI lineage: Eukaryota > Metazoa > Mollusca > Gastropoda > Semisulcospiridae > Semisulcospira > Semisulcospira habei. Next base: position 56,791,858 of record BTPG01000006.1, read on the forward strand.
CGGAAAGGTTTTGTTCGTCGGAGGTATATCTTTAAGGCTCGAACAGGGTCCTGTTGGCGGGACTCCTGGGACTGGGAGGCATCCGGCAGCGGCTGGATGGTGATCCCCTGTGCCCGGGCCGAGGGGAACCTGTTCTTGGCGAGAAAGGTCGGGTTCGTGAGGAGCTGCACTGTGCCATCCGCCCGGAACTTAAGGCAAGCAGGCTCTGTGGAAAGGGCATGGAGCTCGCTAACCCGCGCTGCTGTGGCGAGAGCAAGGAGGAAGCAAGTCTTCCTGGTAACGTCGCCCAGAGAGGCCAGAGGCCGCTCTGCCACCCACAAAGGCTTCCACTTCCAAGTCCATTGAGGGAAGGGAACAGGGGAAGAAGGGCGAGTGTCCATTATACCAGCGCTGCCGGAAGGTAAGATCAAAAAAAGTCCTCCAACCAGCGAAAGTCTGAGAAAAAATGCTTGTCGCCAAGGCGTCCCTTTCCGAGATGCGTGTTAAAGGCCTCCGTAATGTCGCGAAAACTGGGTGGTTGAGGGAGCGACTTAAAACGTTTGGGCTGAAGGACTTTGGGCTGATGAGAGCCGAGGACTTCCGCTTGATGGGAGGGGACGAAGGGCAAACGTCTTGAGGAAGGAAGCTTGAAATCAGCCAAGCAGCCGTGTCCAAGGCCGCACACACATTGGACCCCAGAGCGCCGCAGGCGGAAGGAGAAAGGGCCGCTCCCTCACGTTCAGAAGAGTAAGAGCGATCGCCAAGAGACCACAAGGCTGAAGCGGAGTCTTCCGGATGCAAGCTAATCACGTCCTCATTGGAGGCCACATCCTGATGAACGCTCGAGCGCGGTGAAGGGGAGCGGTAGGCAAGCAAAGAGGAGTCCCGGGATGGAGGGGAAGCCGACGACGTAGAGAGGGATTGGGCCTGGAAGGACGCAAGCCCCCCCCCCCCCCCCCCAGTCAATTCAACAACAGGAAGCGGGAGGGAGACCACAGCAGAACGTATAAGACTCCATGAGTGACGAAGGTCCCGCGAAGATATACATGAAGACGGGACAACGCGGAAGGAGGAATCCTTCCAGGAACAATGAGACGTGGAAAGGCAGTGGCGCGGGCGGGAGAGGCGGTCCCGAGAGGAAGAGCGCCAAACCGAGGAAGCCCAAGTATGGTCCAAGGAAGGAGGCTGTAAGGCCGCCGAGCCCCAACGGGTCCGAGGGAGAGGGCGACCTAAGGCGCCGTACTAGTAACCATTGCGGAAGGTCGGGCGGAAGAAGGAATAGAAATAAATGGTGTGTACTCACGTGTGTGCTCGCTAACATGGCTCGGTTGTGTTGCCGCTGTGCGCTGGGGTGCCTCTCACCTCGGTTAAGATGTCCCGCCATGGGCGAGAAACCTGGGCGCACAGATGGCGACTGGTCCGAGCAGTTCATGGACACCACGATATCCGACAACACACGCCGTGGGTCGGCGATGGCAGAAGGCGTAGCAGCAGTAAGAGTGTTCCTGGCGGACAGGCTACCCGGCTGCAAGCGTGGGCCCTGGGGTGTAGCTGGTCGTTCCCTGCGGTAAAACCCCCATAACTGCGACCATTGAAGTTCCCGCCACGGGGCACACACGTTGCACGTCCGAGAAGAAGAGCATCCAGAACACAGTAGGCAGACGGAGTGATTATCTGTGGGCCACTGAAAATCCTTACAATGCCGGCACGTCTAAACGTGCATTCTCAACACAAAGTAAGCCTAGCAAGAAATCCAAAGAAGGAGAAGGGAGCCGTGGGCTGACACAACCTGCATGCAGGAAGCTAAGCACGAAACTGGTGACGCTGCGCATGTCCCCGTATAAGGAAAGGGAAGCTACTCAGGGAGGTTGGTACAGCTCACTTGGGTGATTCCTCGGTGGCGTTGCTGTACACAATCCCTGGGCTGAAATTGTTAGGCCAAGTGCTCCTTCCATACAGTAATGCCATTGGTAATGTTTTTCGAGTGGATATTTACTACTTCGGGCACAATGAGTTAAATATCAAACAAGACACATACCCATGATGTTCTGCTGCAGAATGATGCCAATCACATTCAGCACAATTCCCTCCAGCTGCAAAATGATCTGCAAAGGAGATGCAAACTGCAGTTAATAGAAACATTTCATAAAACCAATGACTCTTTGCTTGAACAGTCTCTGAAAAAGACAACAGTATAGTCTTTTTTTTCTTCAGAAGATGGATGGTCAACATAAACATATAACTCACCCTTGCTACTGTATATGAGCCAACAAAAAACATGTTCACATACAGTGGAGTCCACTTAAAACGAATTTCTGGGGGCACGGAAAATCACTTCGTGTTAAATGTATTTCGTGTTAACCAATATGGCCTCAAAACTGATGGTTAGAAGTGCACATTATCGTACGGGTCGTGCTTTATATGCATACCTTCAGCTCGCTAGGAAAACACAAGGAAACGTGTTCAGCTCGCGTATTTAATGTAAAATCCATAGCAAGTTACAATCCATCAGGTAAAAGCAACACAGGCTGAGTACAATCCCGCATCGGTAAAAGGGTTGTGTTGGTACACGAATGATGCAAACAACATGAATATAGATCAGAAACGCTAGCCAATGAGAAGACGGATTACAACAGCTGAAGGCTATTCAGCCAATCACAGACGAGTTCGCTCAGATTTGTCGTGTACCACAGCACGAGAGCGGCACGTGAATTGGTTTTTGGTGAATGGAATCTGTGTTCGTGTTAAACAGGTGAATAATAGTGAAATTGCCCTGGTTGGGAACCGAAACTAGCTTCGTGTCAATTTCGTGTTATCAGTGAAATTTTAATACAGAATAAGAAGGCCGTTGGCCAGAAACGCAAAAACGGTTCGTGTTAACCGGAAATTCGTGTAAAGCGAGTTCGTGTTAACTGGACTCCACTGTAAAACCACCCTTCAAACGGTAAGAAAATCTGAACTCACTGAGAATCTGCAAACAAAGGCAAGGAATGGATTGACCATAACAGTTCAGTGCTATTTATCACACACTATCCATCATTGTTGTTGCTGGTAGTGGTACAGTCGTTTGAGGATGCTAACAAACTTTAGGACACTTGGTTCATTAGCACCTTTAAGGCTGACGCAGGACTCGGCTCACTCGTGTGACTGACCCCTTATGCATAAAGCCACCGGAACAGCTAAAAGACTTCATGCACAAGGAGTCAGATATAATGCAACTTTTAATTGGGGATGTCTGTCCCCTCCAAGAAAGGGAGAGTTGGTGTCATTTCAGGTAAAATTCATAGCAACTATGCTGGGTGTGCTATAAAAGTTTTAAGAATACTATTGCTTGTCTGCATGTGGCCCTGTGCGTGCAAGTAATTGCAGACTTCAGCCCAGGGACCTTTTCATGTATGAACTCTCACGTGTTGGCTTAAACCATTTAACCACACGGCCATATTCCCCAACTTTTGGAGGTGTCACCTGACTGTACAGTTGCAGGATTGACTGAGCATAATAATTCAAGGGTAGTGCCAGATCAGCTTGGTGCCTGCACCACCCTTAAAGTATCAAGGTCAATCCATTTCCTGTTGTAGAGTGTCAGGACTAACTGACCTCCTTTTGTTCCTCCATGACGTTGAGTATGGTCTCCATAGTGTTCAGGATGCCCAAAGCAGTGATGGCTTTCTCCTCCGACCCGTCTGTGTCTGAGTCCAGCACCTTGGCAAATGTCTGAGCCTGAAAGCAAATTAAGCACAATACAACCTGTCTTAACCCATATCATTCGGAATACACCAGTGCGTGAAATAAGTTTGACTAAAACAGTTCAAGGGTAGTGCCAGAATAGCTTGGCGCCTCTAGGCGCCAAGCTATTCTGGCACCACCCTTGAACTAAAGCCATTGGCCTATATCCTTATATGTAAGTACTGTAATGCAGCTTGCATATGGCAGTGTACACATTTGATGCTTTTAGCCTCAGTATGATATGGGTTAAGCAAACAAGTTTTCTTTTTTTTTTTTTTTTTTTTTTTTTTTGCGGAATCTGTCTTAAACTGGCCAGCAATTGAGGTACAGGAAGGTTTTTTTGTGCCTGTTTTCCATTCCTTTTTTTTTTCTTCTTTCCAATTCTTCGTTTATCCTTCCGGCATCATCTTCCCATTTATTCTTCACATTTTATATAGGCAACTTTATTTCAAAAGTCTGATGGTGCATGCACAATGCAACAGTGAACACTACGTGAACTAGTAATGGACATAAACCCGTTGTTTGCGGTGTCTTGATCAGGTACACATGTATACTATATATAGCAATTAAAGGTTATAATTATTGGGATGGACAGAAAACGTGGGTTTGCTGCCATGCACTCTCTGCTACTGTCTTTTGCTACTGTCTTTAAAACATGCATGCTATAGAGAGAGAGAGAGAGAGAGAGAGAGAGAGAGAGAGAGAGAGAGAGAGAGAGAGAGAGAGAGAGAGAGAGAGAGAGAGAGAGAGAGACAGAGAGAGAGAGCTGATCATGTGTATGCGCTCTCACAGTTATAAATGTGGCATCAAATGGTTTCTTAGCATCAGCTCCTTTTCAAATATCATGCAAATATTAGTGGCGTCGCCGTATCTAAATTTGCTTATACGCATCTTTGCTAGGATAATGAGATGATTTATTAGGTTCTTGTTTTGTTGGTCAACGTTTCGTTCGTGGATTCCCAGAAGGGCAATGGTTTCAGTTATTTTGAGATGCTGTTGGGTTCGCACGTTGATTTCTTTTTCGACCATTTGCTATAAGGGTTTGGTTTTGGGACAGGCAAAGAAAAAATGCTCTATAAAGTCTGTTTAGTCTAAACGGCATGCGTTACATTTGTCTGGGTTTGCAATCCCCATCTTTTTTAGGAGTATGTTTGTGGGGAAGATGTTGTGAAGGATCTTCCAATGAAGAACCCTTAGTCTGGTTTCTCGGGTGGCGTTGATTACAGCCTCCCAGTGATGCTTGTTGATAGATACATGTAGCTTTCTGTTCCAAAAGTTTACGCGCACGGTTGTGTTCTTCCGTGAGCAATCTTCGAAAGTGTTTTGCAGTGAGAGTGTCTACTGTGATGCCATTTAGTGTCATGCGTGCGGGGTTTTGTTCTGGGTGGTCAAAGAGTTTAATTCGATTGCTTGCAAAGGCCTGCTGAATTGCAGAACGCATTGCGTTGTATTCTAGTATTCTATGTGGGGCCGGGCCTACCAGCACCTCTAGATCGCCAAATGCGATTATTTCGAATCTGTCGCTGAGGATATCGTTGAGCTTGTGTAATCCTTTTGCAATCCAATCTTTCATGTACAGGCTTTTGCGTTTAAATTGTAGATTGGAGTTATTCCATATACCGGAGTTTAGGTAAAGTTCTCTTGCCTCGTTCTCATCAAATTTAGCTCTCAAGTTTAACCAGGCACGGAGGACGTTTTTCCAAAAGTTGCTATGTTTGGGGAGAGTCCATTTAAGTCCATTGGGTTTGAGGGAGTTGCCAGTATGTCCAGGTCGTTAGATAGTTTTGAAAAGATGTGTACCGGGTATGCCTTCCAAGCGCTGCTTGTGTCCCCTTTTATGAGTTTGGGGACCCATGTGAGGTACTGAGCTTCTTGAAGTGTTTTCATATCTATCATCTTGAGACCTCCGAGGTCAGTACCTTGCTTAAGTACCTTACGTTTGACTTTTTCCAATGCTTTTTTATTATTATATTTCTTTTTCCAGATGAAAGTAAATAGTTCTTGATTAATTGCAGCCAAAATGTCCTCCGAGAGGTCGATGGCTTGCGTGATGAACAGGGACTGAGATAAGACAGGTTTTAGCTACAACAATTTTACCTTGTATACTTAAATTTCGTCTTGACCATTGCTTTATTGCCCTTTTCATGTTTTCGATTTTTTTCAACCAGTTGTCTTCAATTTCTTGTGCACTCACATTGCTGTTAAAGTAAGTGCCAAGAATTTTCATTTGTTTTACCCATTTAATGCCGTGTGGAGAATGTTCGTTAATTTTGTTAGGAAGCCACATTACTTCTGTCTTTTCCTTGTTCATGTTGAGGCCAGATATCTTTGTAAAGTTCTCAAATATATTGATTATCTTGTCCAGGTCCGTACCATCTTTAAGAAAGAGTGTAGGTCGTCTGCAAACTGTTGGATGTTCAGTATCAGCTCCACATTGTGGTTTCTCTTGATCGCTATCCCGTTTACATTACTATCCCTGATCTTTATTGCAAGCACTTCTACTGCTAAAAGATGAACAGCAGCGAGGACAGTGGACATCCTTGTCGTATTCCTTGCTCGATTCTGAAGGGTTTAGAGATCCATCCATAATGGTTTATGGAGCTTTCTGTTTGCTCTATGAGAGTGCTTATCCACTGTTGAAAGTTGGGGCCGAAGCCATACAGTTTGAGGCTATCCTCTACGATTTTTTTTGGAGATTGTGTCAAAAGCTTTTGTAAAGTCAATTCCGACCAAGATTCCTGGGAGCTTTTCCTTATTCAGATAGTTGATTGTGTCGTGTATTGTTGTTAGGATTGTTACGATGTTTCTGCCTTTTACAAATCCGCACTGATCCTCAGCTATAAGCTTGTGTATAACTGTACCAACCTCGCGCTGGGACCATACAGCGTTGAGGCGCGTCCCCTGGGTGGTGGATAGGGGGTCCCTCGTGAGAGGGGTGCACCGAATAAGGTGCCGTGAACCAACATGGTCTAAGGGAAGGTGACCCCGACAGAAAACCCCTGGTCCTCCTAGTAAGGGGGTTGGGCGTGGGGGTAGCTTCCCCACCCTGCAAGAAAGGAAATAGCTACAAAAACGCCGACGAAAAGACTAACAGTAATTCCTTAAGCCACAGGACCGAGCCGCCTCTCTCTATCCAGGGATACAACCATGGGCACATGGAACGTCAAGACCATGTACCAGAGCGGAATGGCCGCCCAGATAGCAGCGGAAATGCAAAAGTACAACCTTTCCCTGCTAGGCATCAGTGAAGCCAGATGGACGCAGTCTGGCCAGAAAAGGCTGTTAAGTGGGGAGATGATTCTGTATTCAGGTCATGAAGAGGAGAATGCCCCCCATACAGAAGGAGTAGCACTCATGCTGTCACCAGTGGCATAGAGAGCGCTGATGGGCTGGGAACCTCTTGGGCCAAGAATTATAACAGCAGCCTTTAGAACCAAGAAAAAGCTCAAGCTGAACGTCATCCAGTGTTATGCGCCCACCAATGACAGTGACGAGGAAGAGAAACAAGAGTTCTACGACCGACTCCAGAGTGCCGTGGACAAATGTGCGGAGCGAGACATCACCATCGTCATGGGCGATTTTAATGCCAAAATAGGGGAGGACAACACCGGATACGAAGAGGTGATGGGGAGACAGGGACTAGGCTCGGAGATGAGTGAGAACGGGGAGAGGTTTGTAGACTTTTGTGCTCTAAACCGACTTGTCATTGGAGGCAGCATCTTCCCACACAGAAGAATACACAAAGCAACTTGGGTCTCACCTGACCATACAACAGAGAACCAAATAGACCATATCTGCATTAGCAAGAAATTTAGAAGATCCCTTCAAGATGTTCGAGTGAGGAGGGGAGCAGATGTCGCCTCAGACCACCATCTGCTTACCTTAAGAATGAAGCTCAAGCTAAAGAAAAGCCGCACAGAGACAAGAAGAAGACAGCGCTATAATGTAGGCCTCCTGAGAGAAACTGGAGTTAGAGAAGAGTTCAAACTGGTGCTGTCCAACCGGTTTCAAGCGCTACAGGAGCTAGTAAATGAAGAGGAGGCGGTCACCACAGAGCAGCAGTGGAAGGCAGTTAGAGAGGCGCTGAACTCAACCTGCAAAGACACTGTAGGGCTCAGGAAACACCACCACAAGGACTGGCTGTCGGCACAGACCTTGAAGAAGATAGAAGCGAGGAAGCAGAAGAAAGCAGCGGTCAACAACAGTCGCACGAGAGCAGCCAAAGTAAGGGCACAGGGGGAATACTTGGAAGCCAACCGCGAGGTGAAGAGGAGTATCAGGGCAGACAAGAGGGCCTACACAGACAGCCTGGCAGCAGAGGCAGAAAAGGCAGCAGGCAGCGGCAACATGAAACAGCTCTACGACATTACCAGAAGATTGTCGGGTAAGTATGGCCATACAGAAAGACCAGTAAAAGACAAAGAAGGCAAGCCTATTGCAGACAGAGCAGACCAACTCGACAGATGGGCCGAGTATTTTGAAGAGTTACTGAACAGACCTAGCCCACCCGACCCCCCCGACATCCAGCCGGCAGAGACCGACGTACCCATCAGCTGTGACAGACCCAGCCGGGAAGAGATCAGAAAAGCAGTGGCATTTTTGAAGAATGGCATAGCAGCAGGGCCAGATGGCATCCCAGCGGAGTCTCTGAAAGCAGACCTAGAGACAACAGTTGAGATGCTGTACCCACTGTTTGGAAAGATCTGGGAAGAGGAGGTGATGCCAGCTGACTGGAAGGAGGGGTACCTAATCAAGCTTCCCAAGAAAGGCGACCTCAGCAAGTGTTCCAACTACAGAGGAATCACCTTGCTGTCAGTACCAGGAAAGGTCTTCAACAGGATCATCCTAGAGAGAATGAAGAGCTCCGTTGACCCCCAGCTGAGAGACCAGCTAGCAGGATTCAGGAAGAACCGATCATGTACAGACCAGATCGCCACTCTCCGCATCATCGTGGAACAGTCTCTGGAGTGGAGCTCCCCGCTGTACGTCAACTTTGTGGATTATGAGAAAGCATTTGACAGCGTGGACCGAGAGACTCTGTGGAAACTCCTACGACACTACGGTGTACCCACAAAGCTCGTCCGCCTGATCAAGAGCAGCTATGATGGCATGACATGTCGCGTGATCCACGAAGGGCAGTTCACCAGAGAGCTCCAGGTCAGAACTGGTGTCAGGCAGGGGTGTCTGCTGTCTCCGTTCCTCTTCCTACTGGCCATAGACTGGGTCATGAAGATGACCACAGAGCACAGACGAAGTGGAATACAGTGGACACTGTGGACACAGCTTGACGACCTCGATTTTGCAGACGACTTGGCATTACTGTCCCACACCTATCAACAAATGCAGGACAAGACCACGAGGCTTGCTGACATCTCGTCCCAAGTGGGCCTCACCATTCACAAACAGAAAACAAAGACAATGAGGCTGAACGCAACCAGGGAAGAACCAGTCTTGCTTGCTGGCACCCCGTTGGAGGAGGTGGAGTCCTTCACCTATCTCGGGAGCATCATAGACAAAAAAAGGCGGCACTGATGCAGATGTCAGAGCACGAATCGGTAAAGCCAGAGCAGCCTTTCTCCAGTTGAAAAAAGTGTGGAGTTCCAGAGAGCTGTCACAACACACCAAAGTCCGGATTTTCAACTCCAATGTATGGGGCAGAGACATGGAGATTGACAAAAACCACAGTCAACAGAGTACAGACCTTCATGAACAGTTGCCTTAGAAGAATTTTGAAAATCCACTGGCCAGAGAAGATCAGCAACGTCAGACTCTGGGAGAGAACAGAGCAGATAACAGCAGAGAATGAAATTGGGCGAAGAAGATGGGGATGGATCGGTCACAGTCTGAGAAAGCCAGCTTCAGTATCACTAGGCAGGCATTGTCATGGAACCCCCAGGGAAAGAGGAAAAGAGGTAGGCCGAGAAACTCCTGGCGTCGAGACCTCCAAGCAGACATCAAGAGACTGGGAACCACCTGGAGTAGAATCGAAGGAGAAGCACAGGACAGGAGTTGCTGGAGGTCTCTCGTCGACGGCCTATACCCGGATAGGGGTGACAGGCGTAAGTAAGTAATAACTGTACCAAGCCTTCTGGCTAGCGTTTTTGCGAGTAGTTTATAGTCAGTGTTTAGGAGAGAGATTGGTCACCAGTTTGACAAGTTATCCCGCGGGAGGTTTTGCCTTTATGGAGGAGTGTTATAATTCCTTTCTTATGGATATGGGATTGGTTCCCACTTTCGAAGGAGTAACAATAGGAGTCCATAATCATGTGTTTTATTTTTGGCCCAAAACATTTGTAAATTCTGTTGCGAGTGCATTACATCCCGGCGTCAAGCTGTTTTTCATGGATTTGAGGGCTTCAGCTATTTCGTTTTCCGTGATGGCATCTTCGCCATTGTTTTTGTCAAAATCATTTAATGTGGGCAGAGTGGAGTGAGGGCCAAGAAAATCAGACGTGTCATTTTCGTTTGAAAGACTAAGGTCGTTTTTGTATAGTTTAGCATAGAAGTTCACTTGTTTTTTCAATATGTCCTGTTGTTTTGTCAGTAATTTTCCGTCTTCGGTTTTGAGAGCAGATATTGTGTTTTTCGAACCATTTGCTTTTTCAAGGCCAAGAAAGTAATGCGTGTTTATCTAACCCTCTTCAATGAACTTTATTCTTAATCTTATTTGTGCCCCGCGAGGGCGTTTATTTCTAGATCTGTTTTTATCCTGATTATTTCTGCTACGAGTCTTTCATTGTCTGCTTGCTCAGCGAGTTTGTTTTCTAGGAGTTGCAGTTTAGTTTGCATGATTTTGATATTGTCTTTTTGTTTCTGCCGCTTGTGCTTTGAATAGGCTATAGACTGTTCTCCGATTCTGACTTTGCACAGTTCCCATTTAGTGTGCGTATTGAGCTCTGTTTGATCGCGAGAGGATTCTTCGATAATGTTGTTAATGATACTAACGTACGCTTTGTCTTTAAGACTGTTATTAAATTTCCAGTACGATGGTCCCCTTTGGTAATCATAGAAGGACATTGTTGTAAGCACTGCTCTGTGGTCGGAGTGAGCGAATGGGAGTATTTTACTGTGTACAGTGTTTGGAGTGAGGTTGTTAGAGATAAATACAGTGGAGTCCAGTTAACACGAACTCGCTTAACACGAATTTCCGGTTAACACGAACCGCTTTTGCATTCCCGGCTGACGGCCTTCTTATTATGTATTAAAATTTCACTGATAACACGAAATGCTTAACACGAAATTTCGCTTAACACGAAGCTGTTTTCGGTTCCCGACCAGAGCAATTTCACTATTATTCACCTGTTTAACACGAACACACATTCCAGTCTCAAACACCGAAAACCGATTCATGAAAGGGGCACTGCACGTGTCGCTCTCATGCTGTAGTACACACGACACATGAACGAACTCTAGCCTGTGATTGGCTGAATAGCCTTCAGTCGTTGTAATCCGTCTTCTCATTGGCTAGTGTTTCTGAACTGAATTCATGCATCATTCGTGTACCAACACTCCCTCAATTCAGTTAACTACCGATCACGGCTACCCCCAAGGTAAAACACAAGTCGACTACGCTTGAAGTGAAAAAACAAGATTAATGAGATCCACGATTGTCTCTCTACACGGGCTGTCAATAACGCAAGACCGACTTCGATCATGGCCCGTTTTTTAAATGACTTTGACCGTGTTGCTTTTACCGATGCCAGATGCCCGTGTTGCTTTTACTTTACTATGGATTTTACCTGATGGATTTTACATTAACTACGTGAGCTGTACACATATCCTTGTGTTTTCCTAGCGAGCTGAACGTAATGTAAGCATATATAGTACAATAATGTGCACTTTTAACCTCGTACTCATTCATGCACGCATCTCTTACACACTTTTTCCTTGCCGGGAGGGCCGTGATCAATTTTGAGGCCATATTGGTTAACACGAAATACGGTTAACACGAAGTGATTTTCCGTGTCCCCAGAAATTCGTGTTAAGCGGACTCCACTGTATGTAGTCAAAGTGTCTGGCTGTGAATGGGTGATGTCGGCACCAGGTGTATTGCTTACAATCAGGGTTAAGGGACCGCCAGCTGTCGTGTAGATCTAAGTCTACTGCTAGCTGTACGAGTGCTTAAACTTCTCTCTGATTGTGTTGTTCTCCACTTATATGTCAGTCTCATTGCTCATCACGGAGTTAAAATCTCCTAGAATGACTATGCCATTGTGTTCCCAATTCCGTGTCATGATCTAGGATGGTCTGTCGGACGTGGGAATAGAAGTTAATTTTGTCGACAGTGGATTGTGGAGCATACACATTAGCAATGAGTATCTTTCTTTCGTCTATTAATATTTCTATGATAAGAGTACGTGTGTCTTTGTAGATACATCAAGTTTTTCCATAAGTTTTCTGGGGACTAAAGTGAGTTGGCCCAGGCTGCGGTTGTTTCCCAGAGAATAGAATAGTTTCCCTCCCCATAGGAGTTCCCACTGCTCCACTTCTTCTAGTGTGGAGACGTGACATTCTTGTAGAGCAATTACATCTTATTTTTTTCTTCTTAGCAGTCTCAAAATGTATTTTTCTTTAAAATAATTTTTTTCGAAAAATACTTACCGATGGTATTACTGAGAGGAAGATGTACTTAACTGACAATTTCAGTCTCCAAAAATTGTTGTGTGTTGCCACACAACCAGGGACGTACCTCTAGCAAGCAGTTACCCAATCCCCCCGAGTGTCCTCCTTATCCTCGGAATGACTTCCTGTCCAAATCTCGCGAGAGGCCGTTATTTCCAGTTCTATTTGAGCTGACATGCGGCAAGCGGGGAAGGTGGGAGGGAAGTTTGAGTAATACCATTGGTAAGTATTTTTCGAAAAAATTTATTTTAAAGAAAAATACATTTATTTCTTCAAAATCGTTACCGATGGTATTACTGAGAGGAAGAATTAAAAAGAGGGGGAGGGTGCCGCTTCTATGGTCAAAACCCCCAGGTAACTGCTTAGCTAGACCCCTGGCCGGGGCACACTCCCGACAATTTCAGTCAAGTGTTACCTACGGCGCCGCCAGCGCCGGGAGGGAGTGTTGAGCCACGGCAACGTCAACCACCAGAGCCAGGGGTGCCGCTGGCTGGAGAGGTCACGCAAGTAAAAACGGGCGAAAGTAGATTCAGCCCACAGCCGCCACAATGTCCTGCATGGAGCAGTAACGGTCGAAATCGACACCCACGGAGACAGCCCGTCTCTCGTGTGCCCGAATCCGCAGCCTCGTCGCTCCCGTAGGCGAGAGGTAATTGTAAGCAGAACGGATAACTCCACGCAGCCAAGCGGAGATCGTTTGGGCGGATATATCGTGCCGGTTCGGAACCAAAGGCAAGAAAAGGCGGGAAATACCCCGCCGTAAGGGCTTTGACCGGCGGAGATAGATTTTGTAACACCCGAACCGGATCCTGCTGTCTGTTGAACTGAGCCGTAAGCCCGGAGCTGTAGGCAAGACGGAAGTACGGAGAGAGCGTGGAGCTCACTCACGCGAAAAGTTGTGGCTATGGCCCGCAGGAAGCAGGTCCTCCTCGTCAAGTCTGAGAACCGAGCCAAGTGCAGCGGTTCAAAAAAACGAGCAGAGTTGAGCCATGTTAACACCCACGCAAGGTCCCAACATGGGAGTAGTGATCGGGTCACTGGTCGCCGGAGATCAAAATGAGCCATGAGGTCAGCAAGGTCCCTGCAAGATCCCGGATCGGGTCGACCCAAATGGCGGTAAGTGTCAGCCACCATAGAAAGATAACCTCGAATGGTGATGGGTGCCAAGCCCTGATCCTCGAAGAGCCACAAGAAGAACTCCGCGAGTTGGGGCATAGTCAGAGTTGTGGGGGGGAGGTGTCGCGGCCCACACCACGACAGAAAAACCCGCCATTTACCCTCATAGACTTTCCTGGTGGAAGGCCGTCGAGCTGAAGCGATAGCCGCCACCGCTGCATCCGAGAAACCTTGAGCGGTGAAGGCGCGCCGCACAATCGCCAAGCGTGTAAGAGGAGGCTCTCCGGGCCAGGTTGAAAAAGATCCTGCCGGGGTTGTTTCAGCAATGTGGTAAGCGTTGGAAGCCACAGCGGGGGTCCATGACGAGACTCAGGAGATCTGTGGTCCAGTTCTTGTTCCACGAGAACGTTGCCACCAGAAACAAGACTGCATGGTAGCCTCTGAGCTTGAGAAGAATCCTGGGTACCAGGACAGACGGAGGGTACGCATAGGCCAAGAGACCCTCCCAGGGGATAGAGAGAGCATCCACCGCCCATGCAAGAGAATCTGGAACAGGGGAGACGAAGAGGGGAAGTTGTGCGTTCCACCTCGTCGCAAACAGGTCGGTCATGGGTGTCTCCCAGTGCCGGCAAATCATCCGAAAAAGGTCGGGGCGAAGAGCCCACTCGGTATGGAGACACTGGCCATGAAGAGATAAGGAATCTGCCAGCACATTCGGCCGTCCCTGAATGTGATGCGCCTGTAGCGAAATGCCCCGAACCCGACACCACACCAGAATATGGAACAGAAGAATGCAAAGGGAGGGGGAGCGTGTCCCGCCCTGCTTCTGAATATAGGAGACAACCGTCGTGTTGTCAGAGAGAACCAAAACTGCCGGGTTGGTCACGTGTGGTTCCCAAGAGATCAGGGCGAGCCGCACTGCTTTCAGCTCCAACCAATTGATGTGTCTGCCCACCAAAACCGGTGACCAAACATCCACTGTCGTGTTGAAGTCCTGGAGCAGGTGAGTACCTCAACCGGAAAGACTGGCATCCGTGCAGACCAACAGGGAAGGAAGCGGGGACGCGAGGGGAACCCCCGACGCCACTTACTTACTTACTTACACCTGTCACCCCTACCCGGGTATAGGCCGTCGACGAGAGACCTCCAGCAACTCCTGTCCTGTGCTTCTCCTTCGATTCTACTCCAGGTGGTTCCCAGTCTCTTGATGTCCACCGAAGGAGATGCGGCCGAACTAAGTGCGACACCGGAACGCAAACCTCCAAAACTCCCGAAGACAGACGCCAAAGAAGGAGATGAAGTTGAATTGGACGCGAGTAGAGCCGGCCAAGGGGAAATCACCGCATCCATAACCCTGGTAAAAACCCAGGGACTGAGAGTGAGGCCGAAGGGCATCGCCCGGAATGATACACCACTCCGTGGAAGGCGAAGCGAAGGTATCGGTGAGCTGAAGGGTGTATAGGAACATGAAGGTATGTGTCGGCAAGATCCAGACCGACAGCCAAATCCATCGGTTGGACGGCGGCCCGCAGGGCGCGGGTCATTCTATACGAAAGAACGGAGTAGGCAAAAAAAAATTTTTTTTTTTTTTTGAGAGCGGAAAGGTCTATCACCGGACGCCAACCTCCGTCCGACGTGGGGACGATGAAGAGACGACTGTAGAAAGCCAGAGAATCTTGTCGCCGGACGAATTCCGTGGCGGACTTGAGAAGCAAGGAATCCACTGCGTCCTGTAAAGCCGTCATCTTGACGGGATCGTTCGGAACCCGAGTCCAAAGCGGGGAGCGGCGAAGAGGAGGAGGGCGAAGAAGCGAGAGGTGAAGACGCTCCGAAATGGTAGAAAGGAGCCGTGGGTCGTCGGGAACAGTGAGAAGAAAGATGGTGAGCCATGGGCCAGATGTCCGTATGCGTATCCTTCACGGCTTGCCAAGTGGAGCCAAACAGCAAAGTACCGCCGATGGGCGCCTGGCGGAGCTGAGCCTTGACTGTCGAAGAAAACCCAGAACAACCAGCAAGAACTGCATCCCGTCTAAGTAAATCACAGTTGATGGCGGCAGCTATCGCATTTGCAGAAGCCTGTTACGCAGCCTGATTAGCCACCACCGAAAGAGAATGTATCTCTCGCAGCGGCGCAGTAGAGTGAGGATCCCAATGGTCTTCAAGAGCGCGTACCATCGCCTGGGTAGCGAGATCGCGGAAGCGGGAGCAGACCAGCGTGTTGCGGATCATGACAGCAGTTTTATCGAAACCGCGAGGGACCCGGGCAAAGGCGAAGCGGCGTTCACCCACCTGTAAATCCGCCGTATCATCAAGCTAAGGCAAAGGGCACGCAAAAGCCTGAGAGTGACCTGCGTACCAACGTTGGCGGAAGCGAATGTCTACGCCTTCAGGTCACTTAGTATAGGAAAAGAAGAGAGGCTCTTTGAAAGTGCCAATAGGCAATTGCGCCGAGAACGCCTCCGCCAGATCTCGAAAGCCAGATGGTGGCGGAAGAGATCGGAAATGCTTAGGGTGAAGGGAAGCATCCACCGAAGCCGACGCCTTTCGCTTCAGAGGTGTAGGGAGGCAAATCGGCCCATCAGCCCATAAATCCGCCGCATCATCGGCGTCTGGGGGAAGAGAGCGAAGAATGAGGTCGGAGGCCTCGTCAAAGGACCGTTGAGTCTCGACACCCGGAGTGAAACAGTCCGAGGACGGAGAACAGCTGTGTTGAGAGTCCGCGGGTAAAGGACTCTAGACGGAGAAAGGTGCGGCAAAACCCCAAGGTCGAAAGCAGAATCCACCGGATGAAGGCGAAGAACATCCTCTTGAACCGGCGTTGCCAAACGCCAGGGGAAACAGGACCCTTGGAAAGAGTAACGATCGCGCGGTGGCCGGAGAAGATCGCCGAGGGACAGATGAGGAGTCCCCAGGTGCCCAGTTCGCCGAGAACTCCGACAGTCACATGAAGAAGAATAAGAAGAAGGACGCCGTAAGGAAGAGGGCAGATGCTGACAGCTCTCAGGCAAAAGCAGGCGACGAGCAGGAGAACGGGAACGGGACCAGGACTGTCCCCCCTCTGGAGCACAATGAAGGTGGCGTCGACAGCACTGCGAAGGACATTCGAAGCGAAGGGGATCCACCCGTCATCGAGAAGCGTGTCACGAGCGACGGGGGGCAGGAGAAACCCAGTAATCACGGTGACAGGGGACGGACGATGGTGTAGGATCCCGAAGGGAAACGTCTGCAGTAGGAGAATAAAACCGACGGAAGGGTGAGAAATACGCCGAGAGGACGTACCAAGTGTGGCATGAGTGCGCGGTGACTGGCTTTTAGCCAGGGCGCGAGGAGACAGTGGTTGAGACGAAGCGCCGAGCAACGAGTCGTGATGTGACGACAAGTGTTGAAGTTGCGATGGAAAAGTGCAACTGGGTAAAGTCACATCTGGCTGGAGAGGGCACGCGCCAGGGACTGCCGATGGTCGCTGTATCCTCTCCCCAAAACGATGGGCTGGACTCCGTTGGAGACCCGTCTTAGAAGGCCGAGTCTGCGGAGCTGGCTGAGTTGCGCGGTGACTGGCTTTTAGCCAGGGCGCGAGGAGACAGTGGTTGAGACGAAGCGCCGAGCAACAAGTCGTGATGTGACGACAATTGCTGAAGTTGCGACGGAAAAGTGCAAGTGGGTAAAGTCACGTCTGGCTGGAGGGCACGCGCCAGGGACTGCCGATGGTCCTGTCTCCTCTCCCCAAAACGATGGGCTTGACTCCGTTGGAGACCCGTCTTAGAAGGCCGAGTCTGCGGAGCTGGCCGAGTTGCGCGGTGACTGGCTTTTAACCAGGGCGCGAGGAGACAGTGGTTGAGCCGAAGCGCTGGGCAACAAGTCGTGATGTGACGACAATTTTTTTTTTTTTTTTTTGTGTGCGACGGAAAAGTGCAATTGAGTAAAGTCACGTCTGGCTGGAGAGGGCACGCGCCAGGGACTGCCGATGGTCGCTGTCTCCTCCCCCAAATGATGGGGTTGCCTCCGTTGGAGACCCGTCTTAGAAGGCCGGGTCTGCGGGGCTGGCTGCGAAATACGCTCATATGAGCGGGGGCGTACATTCTCACCTGGTGTAAAACCACCCGCAGCGGGAGGGAAGGTTTCCAACACCCGCTCCTGAGTGGCAAAGAGCTGCAGAGAAGAAACACCGATAGCGGCAGAGCTGGTGGTGATAGGACAAAGAGGAGCTTCGTCGGACTGTACAGGGTGCTGACGACGGTAGAATTTCCACATTTCGGACCAGCGATCTTCTTCCCACTTAGCACAAAAATCACAAGTGTGGTCCGATGCACATCCCGAGCAAGGCAGGCAGCACGGATGTAAGTTACTAGGCCACTGGAAATTTTTACAGTTGGGGCACGTTTTTTAAGAAGAAAACTGCAACAGTGAACAGAGCGGAAATGAAACGCGCGTAGCCCAGAGGCTACGTAACCGAGCAGACGACCGTTAAAACCGACAATCGAAGACGAAGTCGAAACGAACGGCAAAATGCCGCAAATCCACGGAAATTGCCCAATTCGCCACAATCATCGCGGGAGGCAATGTCCGAGGCCTTACCTGGCCTTGTTAAGACAAACAAGGCCGAAGAATGGACAAAAAAGACGATGATAACGGGAGACTGAGAAAGAAGGATCTAAACAAAATGGCAGTCAAGTATAGAACTGGAAATAACGGCCTCTCGCGAGATTTGGACAGGAAGTCATTCCGAGGATAAGGAGGACACTCGGGGGGATTGGGTAACTGCTTGCTAGAGGTACGTCCCTGGTTGTGTGGCAACACACAACAATTTTTGGAGACTGAAATTGTCAGTTAAGTACATCTTCCTCTCAGTAATACCATCGGTAACGATTTTGAAGAAATAAATGCTATTGCGTTTTTGCTTGTTTTTGAGTCAACGTACATTCAGAGTCACACAACGTATTTCAGCCATATCGAGAGGAAGGATCATAGTCCGTGACCGTAAGCAGTCCATCATTAGAGCAGGAGGACGAGGTGACACCCGGTTCAGGTATTTAGGGTCGAGTTGTCATCATCCATGTGGTTTCTCTCTCCACAAGGGTCAGAGTTGGGGTTTACGTTCTTCACTCGCACGTTTTTCTTTCCGGCAGATCGCGGCGAGCATTGCGCGGAAGGGGACCGCGCACGCTTCGTCAGCTGCGCCGGTGTCAGAGACCTGCTGCGAGTCTGAAGCAGACTCGCTGGCAGCGCTGGCACTGCGGGCAGCCTGACGT
This sequence comes from Semisulcospira habei, assembly GCA_036245525.1. Taxonomy (NCBI): domain Eukaryota; kingdom Metazoa; phylum Mollusca; class Gastropoda; family Semisulcospiridae; genus Semisulcospira; species Semisulcospira habei. The sequence continues at coordinate 56,810,550 of BTPG01000006.1, forward strand.
GGTTCGCGGGGTTTGAAGCTAAGCGTTATTTGCTTCTTTCTTTTTTCTGATGAAGAGGGCGGAGTTGCTTGCACCTGACCGGCGCAGAGCAAGTGCTTTGGTGGTGGCCTGCAGACAGGCATTTAGAACAGAAGACCGTTTTTTGTTATTTGTGGAATATTGTAGCGATAAAATTCCCAATTTTTAGTGATCTGGAGAGAGGGGTTGCAGGGACATCTATGTAGATGAACCTACGCCCCCCCGTTTTCCAATGGGACAGCTTCCCATTCTCATCTCGGGCCCTCTCGTTCACGAGTCTTGACCGAGTTTTCACGGGCAGTTTTTCGATATATTGTAGTTTTTGTCACTCGGGGTCACAAGCTGACTCCTCAACACTATGCCCTTGGTTAGGAAGGTCATCCGTGCGTCCATGTTTTTGGGGTATATCCTCCACAGATTTCCCAGTCTTTGGCTTCCTTCTACGTTGTTGAAGCCTGTACATTTTTCTGCTGTCGAGCAGAGTTTAAAAACTGTGTAGTCTTTATCGTCCGCAGCCGGCAGTAGCTGCGCCTTGATAAACACCAGTGGCATGTGTTCTGCCGCCATAGCGCCGTACTGCTGCCGATGTTTATCTTTCTTGCCCCATTAAAAGCTGGCACTGGTAGATGGTGTCACGATCGATGATACACAAGGCACCAAACACAACACTTGCACCGAACACACTATTTTGTATAGCCGATGTCACACTTTAGACGGTGATTTTTTTTAGCGATTTTGGGGGATGACGAGAATGTAGCATCTATCCGACATCGGATAGCAACCGGAAGTCCAAGCAAACAACTTTTATCTTTAAGACAGGTGCTCTCTCAAGAAAAGTCTTCAAGGGCAAAAAATATCACCTGCCATTAACCCTTTTAGCCCCAGGTCCCTGCAGCAGGAGATGGATTGATCATGCCAATTCAAAGGTAGTGCCAGATGAGCTTGGCACCTTCAGGCGCCAAGCTCATCTGGCACTACCCTTGAATTATCTGGTACGTAGTCGTTAGGCAACACCTCCAAAATTTGAGAAATGGGACATTGGGGCTAAAACCAGTAAAAAGGGCTAATGACAGTCATTTCAGTTCACATTAATTTTCTAAGAACAAAAATCCCAAGTGACTACGAAAAAGGCAACAAAACTTAAAGGCAAATTTATTCACTGTAAGTGATTCAAGTATGAAGCGAAGACACTTTTGACAAAAATATTGCAACTTACAAGGTGTGACATCATTTCTACAGCAAGGGGAGTAACGTCATCCGTATAGGTGCAGACAACTCGCTGCATCACCCCAGTCAGGTCATCATTCTCCGTTTCACGGATCACATTCAGCAGCTCTGTGGGACAGGAAACCAGTCGAAGTCAGTTCCACGACAGGGAATTTTATGTCTTGGTCTGTGATTTGTGGACCTTATAGCGTTTTACCACAAGGCCCAAAATCGAAAACATATCTGCCAGTAATACAAATACCACAATCATACAAAATAATGGTAACTCACCAAAAACAATTTGCTTCACAGAAGGCTGCAAGTATGTCCTTGCTGAAAAAGAAAAGATGCAAGATCAATAACATCTCTGCACAAGAAATTGCTTCATTTTCAACCATATGATCAGTTTACATCTACTGCAGTTACATCTATTTTACAGGGAGCAGACTGTGAAATTCAAAGGGAGGAAACTATGATAATCAAATGTATTTTAAGCCATTCAGCTCTGACACCCTGCAGCAGGAGATGGGTCGACCATGATAATTCAAGGGCAGTGCCAGATTAGCTTGGCGCCGACAGGCGCCAAGCTAATCTGGCACTGCCCTTGAATTATCATGGTCGATCCATCTCCTGCAACTAGTGCATAGTCATTAGATGATGCCTGCAAAATTTGAGAAATAAGGCCGTCGGACTTAACGAGTTAAAGCAAACAGCTCTTATACATGGGAATCCTGTTGCGCATGCAGTCATCCATACTTTTTACAGTACTGGTGGCTGCACGCACAAATGAGTCAGGGCTGTTATCCAAAAGGAAATAACACACCAAAATGATATCAGTTTGTGACCCATTATGCACTGCAGCTGAAGGAACTCAAGATAATCTGCACATTTTGCAACTAGGGGGCAGGGAAGCAACTTGGGTCCCACCAAACCCACGCTGCCAGGTACAGTGGAGTCCGCTTAACACGAATTTCTGGGGACACGGAAAATCACTTCGTGTTAAACGTATTTCGTGTTAACCAACATGGCCTCAAAATTGATCACGACCCTCAAGGAGAAAGTGTGTAAGACGTGTGCATGAATGAGTACGAGGTTAAAAGTGCACATTATCGTACTTTATGTGCATACCTTCAGCTCCCTAGGAAAACAAAAGAAAACGTGTACAGCTCGCGTATTTAATGTAAAATCCATCAGGTAAAAGCAACACAGGCTGAAGTACAATCCCGCATCGGTAAAATTGTTGTGTTGGTACACGAATGATACAACATGAATACAGTTAGAAATGCTAGCCAATGAAAAGACGGATTACAACAGCCGAAGGCTATTCAGCCAATCACAGACTAGAGTTCGCTCTGATCTGTCATTTGTACCAACACAGCGCGAGAGCGACATGTGAATTGGTTTTCGGTGAATGGAATCTGTGTTCGTGTTAAACAGGTGAATAATAGTGAAATTGCCCTGGTTGGGAACCGTGTAAAGCGAAATTTCGTGTTAAGCATTTCGTGTTATCAGTGAAATTTTAATACAGAATAAGAAGGCCGTCGGCCGGGAATGCAAAAACGGTTCGTGTTAACCGGAATTTCGTGTAAAGCGAGTTCGTGTTAACTGGACTCCACTGTATGCACTAAGGGCCCACTCCAACAGGTATGCAGCTAGGGGCCTGGCCCACCCATGTACCTTTCTCTTGTTCAGTGATGAGCATCTGCAGGGCCAGAGCAGCTTCAACTCGTACAGGCAGGTCTTTGTCGGTCAGTAGACATGTCTTGACTGCTTCAGTAGCCTGGTGCAAGTTGGCCTCCGTTCGAAATTTCAGCTCACAGAAGTAGCGCACCACCCAGCAAGCCTAGTGGGAGGAAACATGAATAGCATTTATGTTAACCCATTCAGCCTCCAGGCCCTACAGCAGGAGATGGATCAACCATGACAATTTAAAGGTAGTGCGAGACTAGCTTGGTGCCAAGTTAATCTGGTACTGCCCTTGAATTATCATGGTCAATCCATCTCCCGCAACAGGTACAGTCATTACACAACACCTAAAAAATCTGTGAAATGTGGCCATGGGGTTGGGTTATCCCCCTTGTGCACAGCCAACAGTACTGTTTACAGTAACAGTGGGAGTGGCTGCATGCACAATGGGTTTCACCTGACAAAACATTTAAACAGGCAGGTATTTATATGGTGCCTGCATGTCATCTGCATGAGGCACCGATTCTAATCAGACCCTGCAGCTGCAGGGTCTCATGAGACTCTATGCCTCTTGCTGGCTTAGACTTGTCTCAAATGCATCATTAGACTGAGGTAGTCATTTCAGTTGACAAGTCTACAACTGCTGGAAATCATAGGCCAACAACATTTGCAAGTTTGTTTAAAGTTGTGCCATAAAACAATTATGCAACTTACTCTTGCTCGCAAGAAGCCACTAGGACTCTGGAATTCTGGGAACACGTGTGAAGTCAGCATTAGCTCAGCCTGGTCTTTGTAGATTTTCCTCTGAAGTTAAATGGAAAATGACAGATTAATCTTAGTCCCTTCAGCCCTGACAATTATGACGGAGGCTGGATCAAGCATGACAAATGATTTCTGTGCTGTGAATAAAACATACTGTGTGCCTTTTGGACATGAACAGGGGATTTCAAAACCCATATGAACATGCAATAATTATCCTGTACCTGTTAACATTAAACCCATATCATACCGAGGATAGAAGCTTTAAATGTGTACACTGCCATATTATGCAAGCTACATTATATTACTTACATATAAGGATATAGACCAATGGCTTTAGTTCAAGGGTGGCACTACCCTTTAACTATTTTAGTCCAATTTTTTCACACACTGGTGTATTCCAAATGATAAGGGTTAAACAAGTAACCTATCATTATACTTTCTTCAAAGACACACTGAACTGACAAGTAAACAGCAGCGACATAATCCTAAACTGACAAGTAAACAGCAGTGACATAATCCTAAGTCCAATTCCGACCCCTGCCCTTACCTTCAACAAGACCTCTGCCACAGCGCCGATCATGTGTAGGGCTCCATCCTTCTGTCGTGGGTCAATGCTCTGCTGGGTCAGCACCGACATGCAGAACCCCATGGCTTTGTTCAGCACCTCCTTGCGCTTGGCTGTAGCTGTGTGGAACACAGTCTGGGCCGCCATCACGGGGGACAGGAAGTCCTCAAACACATCTAGAAAAAGAAAATTACGTCAACTGTTGAAACAATAAAGTACTGTCTAAAGGCAATGCAAACACATGGACCAATACGATAAAAAATATTACATGCAATTTCACAATTTAACACATCAAGTCTGGAGGTCAAAATTGTGCAGATGCCCTCTGAAGAATATAACAACTGAGGAGAAATGTGTCCTATGATAGTTATAACAGTGCCACTTGATGAAACAGATTATGGGTGTCTTGGCTGCGAGTGTTTAAGGCGCTCAAATCTCTTCTTCACAGTGATGAATAATGGTTCTTTGATTTTGGTAAGTCTTGTATGTGTGCAAACGTGTACATTATAACATCACATACCATATTTGACACGGATGTACTCATGGGGATCATTGTTCCACAAGTCATCATCCTCATCACTGTGGCACATGAGTGGGAAGATCACATCTTGGATCAGTGACTGAAACAGGAAATGACATGGGGAAAATCAATTAACCCATTCAGCCCTGACGCACTACAGCAGGAGATGGGTCGACCATGATCATTCAAGGGTAGTGCCAGATTAGCTTGGCGCCTGTCGGCACCAAGCTAATCTGGCACTGCCCTTGAATGATCATGGTCGATTCATCTCCTGCAACTGGTGCATAGTCATTAGATGACACCTCCAAAATATGGGAAATACGGCTGTCGGGCTGAATGAGTTAATCCATTTGCTGCCAGAGGCTAACAAATATCTACAAAGGCTGAGGATGACAGAAGAATCTCTTCAGAAAGTCATGGCAAGCTACTTTTACTGAATGACACCGCTGAAAAATCCTCGCGCCGGGACCATATGGCGTTGAGGCGCGTCCCCTGGGTGGTGGATAGGGGGTCCCTCGTGAGAGGGGTGCACCGAATGAAATAAGGTGCCGTGAACCAACATGGTCTAAGGGAAGGTGACCCCGACAGAAAACCCCTGGTCCTCCTAGTAAGGGGGTTGGGCGTGGGGGTAGCTTCCCCACCCTGCAAAAAAGGAAATAGCTACAAAAACGACGACGAAAAGACTACAGTAATTCCTTTCCTGGAGGAGGAAGGCTCTTCTACCAGAAGACTTATGACGTCCTGTGGTGAAAGCTGGAAGTCTTCGGAAGCCACAGGACCGAGCCGCCTCTCTCTATCCAGGGACACAACCATGGGCGCATGGAACGTCAAGACCATGTACCAGAGCGGCAAGGCCGCCCAGATAGCAACGGAAATGCAAAAGTACAACCTTTCCCTGCTAGGTATCAGTGAAGCCAGATGGACACAGTCTGGCCAGAAAAGGCTGTTAAGTGGGGAGATGATTCTGTATTCAGGTCATGAACAGGAGAATGCCCCCATACAGAAGGAGTAGCATTCATGCTGTCACCAGTGGCTCAGAGAGCGCTGATGGGCTGGGAACCTCTTGGGCCAAGAATTATAACAGCAGCCTTTAGAACCAAGAAAAAGCTTAAGCTGAACGTCATCCAGTGTTATGCGCCCACTAAGGACAGTGACGAGGAAGAGAAACAAGAGTTCTACGACTGACTCCAGAGTGCCGTGGACAAATGTGCGGAGCGAGACATCACCATCGTCATGGGCGAGTTTAATGCCAAAATAGGGGAGGACAACACCGGATACGAAGAGGTGATGGGGAGACAGGGACTAGGCTCGGAGATGAGTGAGAACGGGGAGAGGTTTGTAGACTTTTGTGCTCTAAACCGACTTGTCATTGGAGGCAGCATCTTCCCACACAGAAGAATACACAAAGCAACTTGGGTCTCACCTGACCATACAACAGAGAACCAAATAGACCATATCTGCATTAGCAAGAAATTTAGAAGATCCCTTCAAGATGTTCGAGTGAGGAGGGGAGCAGATGTCGCCTCAGACCACCATCTGCTTACCTTAAAAATGAAGCTCAAGCTAAAGAAAAGCCGCACAGAGACAACAAGAAGACAGCGCTATAATGTAGGCCTCCTGAGAGAAACTGGAGTTAGAGAAGAGTTCAAACTGGTGCTGTCCAACCGGTTTCAAGCGCTACAGGAGCTAGTAAATGAAGAGGAGGCGGTCACCACAGAGCAGCAGTGGAAGGCAGTCAGAGAGGCGCTGAACTCAACCTGCAAAGACACTGTAGGGTTCAGGAAACACCATCACAAGGACTGGCTGTCGGCACAGACCTTGAAGAAGATAGAAGTGAGGAAGCAAAAGAAAGCAGTTGTCAACAACAGTCGCACGAGAGCAGCCAAAGTAAGGGCACAGGAGGAATACTCGGAAGCCAACCGCGAGGTGAAGAGGAGTATCAGGGCAGACAAGAGGGCCTACACAGACAGCCTAGCAGCAGAGGCAGAAAAGGCAGCAGGCAGCGGCAACATGAAACAGCTCTACGACATTACCAGAAGATTGTCGGGCAAGTATGGCTATACAGAAAGACCAGTAAAAGACAAAGAAGGCAAGCCTATTGCAGACAGAGCAGACCAACACGACAGATGGGCCGAGTATTTTGAAGAGCTACTGAACAGACCTAGCCCACCCGACCCCCCAGACATCCAGCCGGCAGAGACCGACCTACCCATCAGCTGTGACAGACCCAGCTGGGAAGAGATCAGAAGAGCAGTTGCATTTTTGAAGAACGGCAAAGCAGCAGGGCCAGATGGCATCCCAGCGGAGTCTCTGAAAGCAGACCTAGAGACAACAGTGGAGATGCTGTACCCACTGTTTGGAAAGATCTGGGAAGAGGAGGTGATGCCAGCTGACTGGAAGGAGGGGTACCTAATCAAGCTTCCCAAGAAAGGCGACCTCAGCAAGTGTTCCAACTACAGAGGAATCACCTTGCTGTCAGTACCAGGAAAGGATCATCCTGGAGAGAATGAAGAGCTCCGTTGACCCCCAGCTGAGAGACCAGCAAGCAGGATTCAGGAAAAACCGATCATGTACAGACCAGATCGCCACTCTCCGCATCATCGTGGAACAGTCTCTGGAGTGGAGCTCCCCGCTGTACGTCAACTTTGTGGATTATGAGAAAGCATTTGACAGCGTGGACCGAGAGACTCTGTGGAAACTCCTACGACACTACGGTGTACCCACAAAGCTCGTCCGCCTGATCAAGAGCAGCTACGATGGCACGACATGTCGCGTGATCCACGAAGGGCAGTTCACCAGGGAGCTCCAGGTCAGAACTGGTGTCAGGCAGGGGTGTCTGCTGTCTCCGTTCCTCTTCCTACTGGTTTTGATTGATTGTACATTGCTTAACGTCCCGACAGCAACAAGGCTTTCTCAGGACGTGCCTGCACTGCTTGTGAAAAAAAAAACTAAACAGAAAATTGAATGTATGTCGCCAGCCGGTCAAATACGTTAAATAAACCTACAACATGGGGCCTAAATAAAGCTAAGACCATTTAGCAACACACATCCAATATCAAGAGCTACAGGCAGTGCAGACAGTAGGGAGAGTTTTAAAAAGGCAAATACAGGTGAATGGACAAAGGGTAGACAGAAACACATGCCCCAGAATAGAGAGAAAAACCCACCCTGTGGGGCTGACCAGGGTGACCCTGGGAACTAAAAAATACCTAACCCCACCCAAGTCCCCCAGGGCAGACCCGGGTGGGGTTCTTCCTATTGGCCATAGACTGGGTCATGAAGATGACCACAGAGCACAGACGAAGTGGAATACAGTGGACACTGTGGACACAGCTTGACGACCTCGATTTTGCAGACGACTTGGCATTACTGTCCAACACTCATCAACAAATGCAGGACAAGACCACGAGGCTTGCTGACATCTCGTCCCAAGTGGGCCTCACCATTCACAAACAGAAAACAAAGACAATGAGGCTGAACGCAACCAGGGAAGAACCAGTCTTGCTTGCTGGCACCCCGTTGGAGGAGGTGGAGTCCTTCACCTATCTTGGGAGCATCATAGACAAAAAAGGTGGCACTGATGCAGATGTCAGAGCACGAATCGGTAAAGCCAGAGCAGCCTTTCTCCAGTTGAAAAAAGTGTGGAGTTCCAGAGAGCTGTCACAACACACCAAAGCCCTGATTTTCAACTCCAATGTAAAAGCAGTTCTCCTATATGGAGCAGACTTGGAGATTGACAAAAACCACAGTCAACAGAGTACAGACCTTCATGAACAGTTGCCTTAGAAGAATTTTGAAAATCCACTGGCCAGAGAAGATCAGCAACATCAGACTCTGGGAGAGAACAGAGCAGATAACAGCAGAGAATGAAATTGGGCGAAGAAGATGGGGATGGATCGGTCACAGTCTGAGAAAGCCAGCTTTCAGTATCACTAGGCAGGCATTGTCATGGAACCCCCAGGGAAAGAGGAAAAGAGGTAGGCCGAGAAACTCCTGGCGTCGAGACCTCCAAGCAGACATCAAGAGACTGGGAACCACCTGGAGTAGAATCGAAGGAGAAGCACAGGACAGGAGTTGCTGGAGGTCTCTCGTCGACGGCCTATACCCGGGTAGGGGTGACAGGCGTAAGTAAGTAACCGCTGAAAAATCTGTTTCAATCATGTCTGACACCATGACAGATTTGTGCAGAGGGGATGAGACAAAAGAGGACAAGCAAGAGGCATTGATCAAGGTGAGCCCATGCACCTGCGGGGACTCGTGATGATCGGCCTCCTGCATTTGGCATTTACCACCCCTTTTGATATTATGGCGGTTGGTGAAGAGGCGCTCACACGCACTTTGCCATCACTTGGCACATCCAGTTTCAAAAATGCCCCACTGGATTTGTGCTCTGCGCGTCAATGACCCTTGTGCATACATTTTTAGAATGAATCAACATCATTTTACATGATTAGCCAATTTTCTTCAGGTTTGATAAAGGTAAGTAGGCAAGTTGTACTTTTGTACAAATTCAGAAAACTGTGGACCACGAAACATGCCTTTTCTACACCAAGTAGTTATGGCTCACATGTATGACCAATCCACATAAGCGTCACTGAAATTAGCAAGTGTCAAAACATAAGGGTTGGCTTTTGTACCACCGATATCCGAGTTGTCTCAAAATGTATGCATTTTCTCATATTTGTCAACCCTCCGTGACGACCTTTGTGAGGAGACAACTAAATTATCATGCGTAGAAAGGAGTTATTATCAACTAACTTATGCCAAAAATTGGATTGAAAAGTTTGCAAAAACTTTGCTAAAAATTACAATTCTAAAAAAACTGGCATTTGTCACACACTTGCTGACCTCTTGTGACCATGACCTTTCTGAGGGGCCATCCAAAATTAGTATGCATAGAAAGGCCTTATCATCAGTCATCTCTATACCAAGTTTGTGTTTGAAGTTGAAAAGAGTAGTTGAGAAAACAGTTTTGCTCAAAATATGGCCATTTTGTAACCTATTTCTGGACTCCATGACCCTTGACCTTTGTGGAGACCACCAAAATTAGTATGGATAGAAAGGTCTTATCATCAGCTACCTTTATGCCAAATATGACTTAAAAGTTGACTAAAAGTTTAACAAGAAAGGCAAAGCCCTTATGGCTCATGTGTATGCATTATTTACATATGCGTGACCTTTGTGACAAGGGTTCGCTTCGGCAAAAGCAAAATCCATGTTTTCTCAAAATTTAAGCATTTTTCACACATCTGTCAACCCCCCATGACCAGTGCGATGTCGACTAAATTAGTATGCATTGGAAGGTCTTATCATCAGCTACCCTTGTGCCACATTTGATCAAAAAGTTTGCTAAAATGTTGGTAACTGCAGTTCAATAAAAAATCAACATTTTTCACACATTTACCGACCTCTTTTGACCCTTAACCTCTCCGAATTAGTATGCATATATAGCTCCTACTATCAGGTATCTCAGTACCAAGTTTGGTTTTGAAGTTGTGAATAGTATTTGAGAAAAAGCATCTTTTGTCAAAATATGGCTATTTTTTTAAAACCTATTTACTGATCTCTTGACCCATGACCTTTTTCAGGGGTCAACAAAATTAGCATAAACAGAAAGGTCTTACCATCAGATATCTTTGCACCAAGTTTGGTTTTGAAGTTAGGTATATTTGCACCAAGTTTGGGTTTTAAGTTGTGAATAGTATTTGATAAAAAATAAATTTTGTCAAAATATACAAGCTGTTTTGGACCTACTTCCTGATCCCCTGTGACCTTTGTGAGAGGTCACAAACTGGTATGTTTAAAAAGGTCATGCCACAAAGTATCCTAGGGCCAAGTTTGAAGTCTGTGGCTTGCATAGTCTCCGGGAAAATGCGAACGTTAAAGTTTACCACTGACGACCACTGGCCCAGAACATAGACCCACTTTTGCTGTGCACGCAAGCCAAAAACTACAATTATATAAACAAGATGGGATGAACCATAACCCACAAAGTCCCTTCTATAACAGAGCTGTCCTTGCTGTCAAGGGTATCTACTTTTTGTCTCTGACCTGACTCCGATGTTGAAATATCTCCTATTGAACAAGATGAGGATTTCATCCCAAAGTCTACCGTATTGTTTGGAGCTCACATGCATTTTTCTTTTAGGAACATTCACAGTTGTTCATATTTTTAAGCTTATCCTTCTGATCCATTTCCCTCCTTTTTAAGCCAACCTCTGATCAACACATACGCCGGTATACACAAATAAAGATGGACACATGGCGCTTCCTGCCATTAGTAAGCTCTGTGGGCTGGAGTAGTGACAGGACTTCTTAGCTTCCGTGAAGACACGTTGCTTCGGCTTCAGCTTTGGATTGGATATTAGGACTTCCTCTTTCGTGTTTTTTTTTTTATTCTAGTGCCTTACAAGAATGACGAGGTAAGGCCTCGGGTTATGCCTACGCGGCCGGCAGAGTTTTGCAGCCGGCGGTGCCGGCACAACTTGAGGAAATTTGGTTCATTTATGACTGGTCTTCGAGCCTTCGATTCAGTAGTGGGTTAATGCACGGGGCCGTTCGTTAGTGGCCCCGGGCGTTTACACTCATGTGTGGGCTTTGTGTTACAGTACGAACTTGTCGCCACTGTAAGGGCTTCCAGTGGCCTTCGGACACTCACGCCCGGTGTCTGCCCTGCTCCAGCTGTTCTTCTTCCCGCCCCTGCGTGTGTGTACTTCTTGGAAGGAACTCAAGTGGTCCCAGGTGTGGGAATTCTATGGGCGCAGACGGCCTGCGGAGCAGATGAACGGAACTTCCAGGCCGTCTACTCGTCACCGGTCGGAGCCAGACCCTCCGGTGACCGTTACCTCACTTTGCCCCACAGCTCCGCTCCTACGAGCGTCTCCAGAGAAGGTAGGCCCCAGTGACTCTGCATCACCTACTTCTCACATCAAGTCGCAGAACCCTATCCCGCTTGCAGGTTCTCAGAATTCAAGGGCTGGGATGTTGGCCTGCGCAGTCTCCAACGGTCCCCAAGTATCGGCGACCGAGACTATTTCGAACCCTTCTCTCGGCCTCTCGGATGAGGCGTCGGGGACCACTCAGAAGCGGACAGCCCCTGAGGCCACGTGGTCAGGACGGCTTTTGCCTCACAGCTCTCGGCACTCTGAAGTTAGCCTCCACACTCACAGGGACAACTACAGCCCGTCGCCGGCAAGTCAGTCGCCTCACCCCCGGCACACCAGTTCCCCCGCACGTTCACGGACGAGTTCTAGTGCTGCAGGGCGTCACTTAGCGCGAACACGGTCTCCTCGATCTCGGAGCAGATCGCATGGACACTGCCGACCGGATTCTCCGCGGGGATGCCCAAGGTCCCAGGCACGTTGGCCCTGACCCTGCTAGCTCCAGAGATACCGTCTGACCATCATAGTCTCCCCGCCTCCGATTCGGTAGAAGAGGCGCCTTTGCTCTCAGAGACTTCCCGGGCCTTAGACGAAGCGGCCCACATCATCGCGGCCATTCTCCCTTTGGAAGCGTGTCCGCCTTCGCCACCACTCAAGAGGAAAGCTACGGCGCCAGTGGACGTTCCTTTCCAAGTGAAGTGATTCAAGACCCAGCCTCCAGGTTTTCAGGACCTTTCCGACGCTTTCTCCGAGCAACTACGCCAGGCCAAGCTGCGTGATAAGGGTTTTTTCTTGGACTTGCGGTGGCCTGCCGACATTGACATCCGGTTTCAGCAGAAGTGGTATGTGGGTCACTCTCAAGCCTTCATCTGTCACCTTCTGGCGGTGGATCCAGAGGCAGAGCTTCAGGCACGTGGCTCAGGACCAGTGCGATGATTTCTCCCCCCCCCCCCACCCCCCCCCAGGCTGGAATCCACAGCTACCTTGATCCGGAATTCCATTGCGTGTGCGGGCTTCCTAGATCTGGCGACACAGGCGGTGGTCCGCGGAGTAGAGGAGTTCTGGGACCGACCCAGTGAACAGCGATTGCAGGATATTCACACCTTGGCAGTGACGGCGAATCGTGCAGTACACCATTCGGCCACCAACGCTATCGCGGCGGCAGCGAACTGTGACTTGATGCGGCATGACGCGGTCCTGAGATGTTGCCCTGGAATCCCATCGACCTTCACAGCGCAGCTTTGCCGGGCCCCGTTGGGCGGGTTGTTCCTCTTCGGTCCCACCTGGCAGGAGGTGAAGACGGTGGCGAAGGACTTGTGGCCTAGCGTCATCAGAGTGGAGCCTACCAGGTTTCCAGCCAGCCGCAAGGATGAGGGTCGCACCCTGCGGACCTTTAGACCCATCTCTCACCTTATCTCCAGCCGGACGTGGACACTCCTTCTCAGCTCAGCCCGGAGGCCTGGGCGGGGTAGCACCCAGTGACTCTGCCCCAGTTACACCCCCGCAGGGCCTCCAGTCAGGCAGCACGGATGTAAGTCACTAGGCCACTGGAAATTTTTACAGTTGGGGCTTGTTTTAAGAAGAAAACTGCAACAGTGAACAGAGCGGAAATGAAACGCGCGTAGCCCAGAGGCTACGTAACCGAGCAGACGACCGTTAAAACCGACAATCGAAGACGAAGTTGAAACGGACGGCAAAATGCCGCAAATCCACGGAAATTGCTCCAATTCGCCACAATCGTCGAGGGAGGCAATGTCCGAGGCCTTACCTGGCCATGTTAAGACAAAAAAGGCCGAAGGATGGACAAAGACGACGATGATAACGGGAGACTGAGAAAGGATCTAAACAAAATGGCAGTCAAGTATAGAACTGGAAATAACGGCCTCTCGCGAGATTTGGAAGGGAGGTTACTCCGAGGATAGGGAGGACACTCGGGGGATTAGGTAACTGCTTGCTAGAGTTACGTCCCTGGTTGTGTGGCAACACACAACAAATTTTGGAGACTGAAATTGTCGGTTAAGTATATCTTCCTCTCAGTAATACCATCGGTAACGATTTTGAAGAAATAAAAAAAAAAAAAACACACACACAAAAACGTTGTGACTGTATTTTTAACGACCTGACCAGATGATCGTATTCTCAGGCTAAAATCCGTATGAATACGGCCAACTACCGTATGGTAGGCAAGTCTGCTGAGATATATGACAGGTAAACAAAGACTGTGGCACACAGACACTTAAAATGACAAAAGTATGATATACTGTATGTATTTTCCAAAATCATGTTTGCATTTGGTACATTTTGAAGCAAAATTAACATCATACTTACAGTTTGAATTATGTACCCCATTTATACTTGGTTTGAATGAAAAAAAGTTAGGGACACAGGGCTATTTGTAGGAAAATAAGTTGGTAGTTAAAAGGTTAAAGCCATGGAGAATAAACATTCCTTTCCAAGACATTTGGAAGCCATGAATTCTTTGTGGTAGAAGGTCTAGGTGAGCAGTCAAAGACAAAAACAAACGCGTGTTTTTATGCACTAAATACACCAGTGATATATTTTCGTGTTACAACATTGATGTGCTCAACAACCAGGAAGGGAAGCATTCTAAATCAATTTGTTGCATGTGTCATAAAAAAACAGAAGCTTAGAATCCTTCTGACAGAGCATTTTGGCTTTTTTTCTCCACATTTTCATCGGGTATTCACAGACTTTCACTCGTCCCAAAAACCCACTTCCTATCGACAGCTGAAACACTTGCTCAGTCAGCTGCAAGTAGTTAACGCAGAGTACCAAGTTCCTAGTGTACTGGAAAAATAGTGTGAGACTAAAATTAAACTGCAGACATTCATCATTCCTGATATTACCGTAGCTGAAGTCGGCAAATTTATTTCTAGCATGCAGAACAAAAGTCCACCGGGATGGATGGTATCAACAACAAAATTCTGAAAATGTCACTACCATATACGGTAGAGGCACTCATTTATATCTTTAACTCACTCCACCCGGATCACCGCGATCCCGGTGATGGCCTGCACAACGCTTGCACTCTGATCACCGCGATCGCGGGTTGTGACGTTGGCCGCCTTCTACAAGAACTGGGGATTTCTGAATACGAAACTAACATGCCTAGTGTGCAGCTCTGTTTTCGTACAATGACCCTCATTCCTATTTTTATCACTAGGCCTCACAGTTACTGTAGTAGAGCGTGGTTTTCGAACATACTAGCTTTGCTTACATTTGCGAAACAACATGGCGTTTCTGCGTGCTTCACTCACAACAAGAGCGCAAAGTAATCGTCAATTTACTGTCAGAGAAGTGATTGATTGATTGATTGTACATTGCTTAACGTCCCGACAGCAACAAGGCTTTCTCAGGACGTGCCTGCACTGCTTGTGAAAAAAAACTAAACAGAAAATTGAATGTATGTCGCCAGCCGGTCAAATACGTTAAATAAACCTACAACATGGGGTCTAAATAAAGCTAAGACCATTTAGCAACACACATCCAATATCAAGAGCTACAGGCAGTGCAGACAGTAGGGAGAGTTTTAAAAAGGCAAAAACAGGTGAATGGACAAAGGGTAGACAGAAACACATGCCCCAGAATAGAGAGAAAAACCCACCCTGTGGGGCTGACCAGGGTGACCCTGGGAACTAAAAAATACCTAACCCCACCCAAGTCCCCCAGGGCAGACCCGGGTGGGGTGTCTGAGAAGTGATAGAAATCATCCAGATTGAGGATTCTGATGCAGAAGAGGCTGATGAAGACAGTGATAGCGATTTTGAAACAGCAGAGAGTGAGAAGAATGCATCTGATTGAACTATTCGGTGGGTCACAGTTCACACTTGGAAGTGCAGTGTGGAAAATAAATGGTATCTTTACTATGCTCCAGAATATACATTTTTGGGGTTAGTAACTCAAAATTTTGTATATGCATGCACTCATTTACTAATCAGCTAACCTGAAAATTGTATTTACATTTGTCAGACAGTTTTTTTTTTAATGATTTTTTTTTTCTAACCCATCGAAACAGCCAGTATACAGAGCATTGCTAACGAAAAAACAGCCAGTGCTGATTGAGTTAACCTCTGTATAAAACACAGCACGTTTCCAATTATTTTCAAGGAGGCAAGGTAATTCCAATCCCTAAATCAAAAGATCTTGAAGATGTCAATAACTACCGTCCTATCTCACTTTTGTCGGCCCTGTCAAAACCCCTTGAAAAACACGTACAAAAACACATCCTCGATTTTCTAGAAAAGGGCAATTTCATAAATATTCATCAGTCTGGCTTTAGACCGAAACACTCATGTCAGTCAGCACCGACACATTGTAGACAGCTGGTAGTGATGGTCACATGAACAGGTTAAACTCTATATATAAAAGAGCTGTCATAATGATAGATACGCGGCCCGTTCCTACCAGAGACAAATTTAGACATCTAAACATTCTCGGCCTGGGAGGGGAGACTATCCAGGTGCTTGGTTATGACTTCCTAAAGTTATGGCCCGTGTCGTGTTGGTACACACGAACGGCTTTGAGGCTGAATTCGATAAGCTAAAGGGTATATTCCATACAGTAATGCCATCTGTAAGTATTTTTTTTAAAATATCTTTTAGAGAAAAGTACATTTTATGGATGTAAATGATCGTCTTGTTCTATACCTGTGTATTTTTCTGTGGGATGGTGATTGGGTGCCTGATAGGCAGGGGCTCTGTTTGTCTGTCCAGCGCTGAGTAATACCCTTTGGTATGTGTGTGTGAAAAAGAATTGCAAGAGCAACAAAATGACGTCACTATAAGCTAGACGTCATGGCATCGCTAGTCTCACGATGCCGTGTACACAGTGATGAAATTGATGTTGCAGGTCACTCATTCGAACAGCATGCAGCCTCTTCCGGGCCGACTGTTTTGTTCCACACAGCCTCTTCCAGGGCTGAGTGTTTGATGGGAGTATATAGTGGATCCAAAACTTGCAAAAAAGGAATTATTATTCAAAAGGTTGAAGAGGTACAAAGCTGTTTAACAAACTCATCTAATGTCTTTCTCCAAACCAGACATATCCAAAATTTCAAGAAAATATGACAAAAATTACGGACTCTAATCTGAGTCAACTGATTTTCTATAAACGGTCTTTTTCATGTCTTCAATGAGACACCCAGTTACAACATGCTCAGAGGCTCTCTTAGCCACCCCGTAAATAAATTATTTTGCCAAGTTCCAAGCTTGTACGTACAGCAATATCTGAGATTCTCATGTCTACATACATACGCACACACACATGGCTTTTCGCGCCAATTGTACGTTCAGCAGCAAGATTAATGTAACTAGACATGACATAATTTTTATCTTGTTACTTCAGTTGTCAGAAGTTAGGCCTGCCCACCTTTGACATCACGGACATGCTGTTAAATTTGTCCCACCGTGACCCATCCTAAAAAGTCCCTTCTATAAACAGAAGAGACTAAACACTAACATTTTTCAAACATTTGCCGACCTCTTGTGACCACTGACACGGTTCAAAAATAACTTTTTCAGCTTGGGGCCCCCTGGACCCCAGTCACAGCAAATGCTTGGGTGGAGGAGCAGGGCCCAGCATGTCAAACTGCGCACAAACATGTCGGCTTCCAGGAAAAGGGATGACGTCATATTTCATGAGTAGCTTCCCTTGGTCTGCTTTTGGTTCGGTCCCATTTTAAGCGTAAGTTTTGAGAAATGTTCGTTATTACAATCCAATTAGAGCCCATGGTGGAGAGAAAACAAACAAAAGCGCACAGAAAACGAAAGTATAGCAGCAAGGAAAGGTTGTAATCTAACAGACTGTAGAAATGTTGACGGGGCGGATGTGGCCCCAGTTTTAACCGAGCATGGGGCAGAGTGCTGATTTCTGGGCGTCCCCCCCCCCCCCCCCCACCCCATCAATTTTGAACCCTGCTTGAACTTTCCAAGGGGTCATCCAAATTAATCAGCAATAGAAAAGTACAAAGTACCCTTGGGCCAAGTTTGAAATCTGAGGCTTGAACAGTCTCTGAGAAAATGCTAATGTTAAAGTTTACCACAGACGCCAGATGGACCATTACACAGACTCACTTTTGCTATCACATGTGAACCCAAAAACAATGAAACATACCAGCATGTGAACTTTGATGAACTTCCACGAAAAGGCGTGGCTGATTCTGAAATGCAAAAGAAGACGATGCAGTGAATACAAATACAGCTCTGACTTGATACATCGCGGTTGCTGGGCTCCATAAAATGTATCTTTTCTCAAAAAGATATTTTTTCGAAAATACTTACCGATGGCATTACTGTATGGAATACACCCTTTAGCTTACCGAATTCAGCCTCAAAGCCGTTCATGTGTACCTACACGAAACGGAGCGTAATTGTAGAGAGTCGTAACCAAGCACCTGGATAGTCTCCCCTCCCTCCATCCGGATGCGCGTGCCGCATTCCCGCCAGTTTCCCCTTAGCGTGTTGGCGGCGAGCGGGGCAGGCGGGAGGGTCCTGTAAGTAATGCCATTGGTAAGTATTTTTCGAAAAAATATCTTTTAGAGAAAATACATTTATTTCTTCAAAATTCATACCGATGGCATTACTGTATGAAAGAATAACAAAAAGGAGGAGGGTGCCGCCCAAGCCGTGCCATTGCAATACATTCAGCTTCAAGGGGCAACCTCCTGACGAATTCAGCTAAGGTTGTTATACCTATGGCGCGAGAGGCGCCCGGAGGGAGTGTTGCACCGCTGAGATGTCTCCAACAAGTGCCAGTGTCTCTCGTTGTGTGGAGAGGTCTCGGAGATAGTAGCGTGCGAAAGTGGACTGCCGCTATGATATTCCTGGCTGCGCAGTTGCGGTCGAATGCGACGCTGGCGGAGACCGCTCTAATTTCATGTGCCCGTATCCGCAATCTCTTAGCCCCTTCTGGAGAGATATCTTTGTAGGCGGAGCGAATGACCCATCGCAGCCAGGAGGAAATCGTCTGGGCTGAGATGACGGTCCGTGCTGGAGCCAAGGGTAGTAAGAGGCGAGAGTGGCCTCTCCTGATGTGCTTCACTCTTTTGAGGTATACCGTCAAAGCACGGACCGGATCCTGCAGCCGGGATGTTTGGGAGCTATCAAACCTTGTGAGAGGGCGTAGGCTCAACACTTGAGGTGCAGCCGAGGGGAGTCTATTCTTTGCCAGGAAGGCAGGATTGGGTAGGAGGTTTACTGCTCCCCCTCTCCGGAACTGCAAACACGTAGGGTCCACCAACAGGGCATGTAGCTCACTCACTCTGGCCGCTGTAGTGAGGGCCAGGAGGAAGCAGGTCTTCCTGGTTACGTCCGCAAGGCGGGCCAAGGGAAGAGGCTCAAATCGACTGGAGTTCAGCCAGGTTAAAACCCAAGCGAGGTCCCAACGTGGAAGGAAAAAACGTGGCGACAAGGAGAAGGACCGCATTGCATCCTCTGAGCTTCAGAAGGACCTTGGGCACCAGTACTGACGGAGGATAGGCATAGGCTATGAGACCGTCTCACGGAATGGAAAGAGCGTCCACTGCCCAGGCGAGCGGGTCCGGGAAGGTCAAGACGAACAGTGGGAGCTGACGGTTCCATCTGGTGGCAAAGAGGTCCATCATGGGCATGTCCCAGCGTGTGCAGATCATCCCGAAGTTGTCCGGTCGGAGGGACCATTCGGTGTGCAGCAGTTGTCCCTGCCGAGAAAGGGAGTCTACGAGAACATTCAGATGGCCCGGGATGTGTCGCGCTCAGAGTACTTACTTACTTACGCCTGCCACCCCTACCCGGGTATAGGCCGTCGACGAGAGACCTCCAGACACTCCTGTCCTGTTCTTCTCCTTCGATTCTACTCCAGGTGGTTCCCATTCTCTTGATGTCTGCTTGGAGGTCTCGACGCCAGGAGTTTCTCGGCCTACCTCTTTTCCTGGGGGTTCCATGACAATGCCTGCCTAGTGATACTGGAAGCTGGCTTTCTCAGACTGTGACCGATCCATCCCCATCTTCTTCGCCCAATTTCATTCTCTGCTGTTATCTGTTCTGTTCTCTCCCAGAGTCTCGCGCTCAGAGTGAGATCCCCCAATCTCTGCCCCACAGGAGGATCTGGTAAAGCAGCATGCAGAGGGATGGAGACCTGGTGCCGCCCTGCTTCTGAATGTAGGCTACCACCGTCGCATTGTCTGACAGTATCAAGATCTCCTGACCGCGGAGCCGAGATTCCCAGCTGCGGAGTACTAACCAAACAGCCTTGAGCTCGAGCCAATTGATGTCTGCCTTGGAGTTCCGCCGGCCACTGACCCGAGACCGCGCTGAATCCTGGCATTAAGTGCGCTCCCCAGCCGACGAGGCTTGCGTCCGCGAAGAGTGACAGTTGAGGCGGTGGGGTGAAGAGTGGTACTCCCATCGCCAACCACCCCTGATCTGTCCACCTGTGCAGATGAGGTCGAATCAGCAGTGACCGAAACACTGGCCGCGAGGTCTCCGGAGGATGGCCGCCAGTGGAGCAGCAGATGTAGATGGAGAGGTCGCGAGTAAAGTCTGCCTAGGGGTAACAGTTCCGCATCTGCTAGCGTCACCGGATGAGCGAGTGTCGCTAACTTCTGGATTCGTTCCTGTGGTAGTGGTACCCGGTTGAGCTCGGTCAAGAATTCCATCCCTAGGTGAACAAACCTGCGTGACAGAGAGAGAGATCCGATTTCCCGTTGTTTACCACGAATCCCAGTCGGTGTAAGACGCTGAGGAGTGCATTCCTGTCTGCCTCCAGACGAGACACTTTCCGATTCCAGAGAAGCAGGTCGTCGGGGTAGTTGGAAGTCGGGCTGGAAGACGTTTGCCTGGCTTTGGCGACCACCGCGTCCACAATCCTCGTAAAGACCCAAGAGCTGAAATTGAGGCTGAAGGGAAGGGCACGAAACTGGAAGACACTCCTCGGAAGGCGCCTTCATTTCAGGGGCGGAAATAAAATCGGCAAATACAATGCACGTCTGCCCACCTAGGTTTACTGCGCGGCGCACTCGGCCACCAGTGCGGGTCGCGGACACAGCATGCCGCGTCATATCCTGCCCGCGATGTTAAACCGGTGCTCTCCTCGTTTTGCTACCCACAATGATTTTTTTCGCGGAGACGCTTTTTTATTTTCGCAGACGATCTCTTCTTTTTCGCGGAATCCCGCAGAATTCGCGGACAATTCCCATGCCTGATAAGGCGAGTCTAAAGGTCCGCAGTGTGCGACCCTCGTCCTTGTGGCCCGCTGGAATCTGGAATGTTCCCCTCTGCTAACGCTAGGCCACAAGTCCTTTGCTGCCGTCTTCACCTCCTGCCAAGTGGGGCCAAAGAGGAACAAACCGCCGAGTGGGGCCCTGCGTAATTGTGCGGTGAAGGTCGATGGAATTCCAGGGCAAGATCGCAAGACTGCGTCACGCCACATCAAATCACAGTTTGCTGCTGTCGCAATAGCGTTAGTGGCCGAATGGTATACTGCACGATTCGCCGTCACTGCCAAGGCGTGGATATCCCGCAATTTCTGCTCAATGGGTCGGTCCCAAAACTCCTGTACTCCACGGACCACCGCCTGCGTAGCTAGATCTAAGAAGCCCGCGCACACGATGGAATTGCGGATCAAGGCAGCTGTGGATTCTACTCCGGGGGGGGGGGGGGGGGGGGGGGGGGGAATCGTCGCACTGGTCCTGAGCCACCTGCCTGCAGTTCGGCTTCAGGATCCACCGCTGGAAGGGGGCAGATGAAGGCTTGAGAGTGACCAGCATACCACTTCTGCTGAAAACGGATGTCAATGTCGGAGGGCCACCATGAGTCCGCGAAGAAACCCTTATCACGCAGCTTGCCGTTGCATAGGTGCTCGGGGAAAGCGTCAGAAAGGTCCCGAGAACCTGGAGGCTGGGGAAGGGACTTGAATCTTTTCGCCTGGAAAGGAGCGTCCACTGAAGCCGTAGCTTTCCTCTTGAGTGGGGGGGGGGGGGGGGGGGGGAGGAGGACACGCGTTCAAAGGAAGAATAGCCGCGATGATGTGGGCTGCTTCGTCTAAAGCCCGAGAAGTCTCCGAAAGCAAGGGCGTCTCTTCTACTAAGTCGGAAGCGGGAGGGCTACGTGGGTCAGAAAGTGTCTCTGGAGCCAGCAGGGCAGATGCCGAGTCTTCCGGGTGCAGATTGAGTGCATCCGAGTCACGTCGCAGGGTCCAGAGAACGCTGACGAGATCCGCCGTGACGCGTAGGTGTCCAGTGCGGTGGGGTTCCATAAGATCTTAGTTTAGTTATTTGGGTTTAACGCCGAGCAGGCGACTAAGGCCATCTCACGGCGGGATGGGTAAAAATCTGGTCAGCCAGACTAAAAGCAAGGTCTTAAGACAAGATGTAAATATAGATTAAAAATCTCAGGCTAAAATGTCGCACGTCTTTAAAAGAAATGTCTACAGACTCTCAAAAAGGGCAAATAAAAAAGATTCACATAGTCTATGAATGCTCAAATCTTGTTAAAAATATTGCATGCTCGCAAGAAATTGAAGATTTTGTCCGGGGGAACATCCCGGAACAAAACCTTCAAGGAGTCTGCCGCAAAGTGTTTATATCTGGTGTCAATTAGGTCAGCACAATACAGCAAAAAGTGTCGAACAGAAAACTGCTCATCACAGGCAAAACACCATGGACACTCATCCTGTTTAAGTAAGTAAGAGTGCGTAACATACGTGTGCCCGATGTGGAGCCGAGCAAGGACAGTCTCCTCACGGCGGCTGCCGCAGCGGAAAGGTAGACTGTCAGACAACTTAGGAAGAGCTTCATGAAGCTTGTTCCCTTCCTCTTTGTCCCACTCGGACTGCCACTCGCGGGCTATGTACGCACTAATCACAGGTTTAAAATCACTATAGACAGTCTGTGTGTCAGGGACAGGGTCACTGCGGGCACTGTTGGCAGCAGAATCTGCAATTCTGTTGCCTTCGATGCCCACATGGCCTGGGACCCAAATAAAAATGATGTCATAATATTCCTTCATCAAGTCTGCGTAAAGCTCTCTAATCTGCACCAGCAGTGGATGGTCTGTTCCCGCGCCCTGAAGGGCCTGCAGGGCAGAAAGAGAGTCAGACAGAATCAGGAAGTTCCTTTCCCGAGACTCTTGCAAAGCCGCCGTGTGCTGACGTAAAGAACTTTGGGGCGACGAAGAATGCGCAGTAGGAATATGACGATGGCGCCTGTTGCTGGAGGAGGGCGCGCAATCCTGGCTTGCACGGAGTTCCCAGGAGGAGCGTCGAGAGGGACGTCTATCCTTATCAGGAAGTCGACTTGTCTGGGACCGTGGCCGTTGCTGTGGAGAATGCGGTCTACTGTGCCCAAAAGATCTGCTCCACGATTGTGTCTGAGCTAGATGACTCCCTGAGGTACAGGAACTCATCCGTGAACGTGCAGGGGAACCAGTGTGTCGGGTCATAGGTGACTGATGTGATGGGTTATAATTGTCTGTGGAAATGGAGGCTAACGAAAGCCATACTGCGCCAGTAGCCTTAAAGGCTGTCTGCTTCTGATTGGTCCCTGATGCTTCAACCGAGAGAAGGGGTCGAAAGAGTCTCGGTCACTGATACTTGGGGACCATGTGAGACGGCGCAGGCCAACATCCCACTCCCCAAATTCCAAGGACCTGCAGTCGGGATAGGGTTCTGCGACTTAGTAATAGAATGAGAGCCTATCTTCTCTGTAGACGCTTGAATGAGTGGCGCTGTGGGGCAAAAGGAAACTGTCACCGAAGGGTCTGGTGACGTGGTATGTTGTAGTCTTTTGTAGGCGGCCGGGCGCTCTTTGTTCAGTCTGTTTCGCTGGCCGTTGTCGCCCATAAAACTCCCACAGCTGGGACCATTTCCGTTCCTTCCACGAGGCGCACACACTGCACGGGTGGGACGATGAACAGCCTGAACAAGGTAAACATCATGCGTGCGTGTCCGAGGGCCACTGGGAACCTTTGCAGTGGCGACAAGTGTGCAGTTGGGTACTGTAACGCAAAGGCCACACATGAGTGTAAAAGCCTGGGGCTACTAACGAAAGGCCCCGTGCACGAACCCACTACTAATCGAAAACTCGAAAACCGGTCGTACCCAAACTGCAATTTCTTTCGAGTTGTGCCTGCGCTGCCGGCTATAAATTCTCTGCCGACCGTGAAGGCATAACCCGAGGCTTTACCTCGTCATTCTTGTAAGGCTAGCGTTTAGAATTCATGAATAAGAAGTTCCGAAATCCGATTAAAGCTGGAGGCTGAAGCCGACGCAACTTGTCTCACGGAAGCTAAGAGTGAAACTGGAGGAAACGCGGTGCGCGCATCTGGATGGAGGGAGGGGAGACTATCCAGGTGCTTGGTTACGACTCTCTACAATTACGCTCCGTTTCGTGTAGGTACACACGAACGGCTTTGAGGCTGAATTTGGTAAGCTAAAGGGTGTATAATCCATACAGTATTGCCATCGGTATGAATTTTGAAGAAACAAATGTCACTCCAATGTACCGAGTTTGGCTGGTTGGAGGGGGTAGGGGTGTTGTGCGTGTCCTTGAGGCTATAAATGTTAATTTAGTCTCATCCGCAAGGCCAAGTCCGAAGCAAGGAACAAACGGGAGCCGGTATTAAGGTATGCACAACAGTTTTCAAAAGCAGTACACGCTCAATCTATCAGATTGACCATGGCAGCTCAAGGGTAGCAGTGACTGATCAGCATGCCACCTTTTCATGCTCAAAGAGGCCACTAAACATGAGCCAGTGTAAATGATCCTTTTGCTGCAGTTGGCACAGGAGGTGAAAGCTATGGCCTGAGGCACACACTACAAGTACCAGCGTATAGGATGCTCATCAGTCACCGACGCATACAAATTTGAAATGACGCATTGCCGATTTGCTCTGTCAGTGAGCCGGTCATACGACTTATTCATAGTTTTAGACAGTCACCGAGACCTGCGCTGAGTTAGTTGGCGTGTATGAGAGAGAGAGAGAGCTATGGCCAGCTACTGCTAGCTGATGCTCTAGTGCACTGTAGGCCTACACAGTCAGTCCTCGATGAACAGAGTGCATCCTAAAAGTTAGGGAGGCGGGAGGCAAAACGCTTTCCGCCTGTAAGAGACATACATCCTCATCAGTCCCCAAGACTGCATTAACTTCAAGTCTCTTGTTGGTCTCATTGATGCTGATTTTGATCCTCGGAGTTGGTATGAGGGTGCCGCAGGGGTCTAGATGTCCATAGCCAGTTTTTTCACACGTATTCATATTAGATGTGTATAGAAGCAAAGGAAATGGCTTTACTGTTGTCAGTGCTGCTGGTTCGTAATTTTTGCAGAGATATGCGTATTTTTACATGATGTCCAAAATGTTGTAATGTAAGATGTTGTAATTGATGTACCAGTGGTCTCTCGTGCTCACACATACAACCTTCATTTTTATTTCATGGTTACACAATCAGTAACTCAATCTTGATTGTTCGTGTCTTGTAGTTGAAGTCCACATCATGTAATTACTTGTATACTGACAACCACAATCTGTTTCTTGCTTTTTTTTGTTGTTTTCTAGGAGAGGGCGGAGGGAGGGGGGTGTCTATGACAATTTGACAAAAATGTGTTGTGGTTGGTGTCCTGGACACTAAAGCTTGAATCAGTACTGCCAGAAAACTGGTTAATAATAATAATAATAATAATGAGTATTTATATTGCGCTTAATCTTAATCAAAAGCTCTAAGCGCTTTACAATCTGTACACAAAAATAAAAATTCAATGACATATAATAAAAAACAAAACACAATACCCAAACACACCACTTTTACAATGAACTAAACAACAGTGCATACATAATAATTTATGTTCTAATTAACATTCATTCTAAACAAGGAGGATTACAAAACTACAATTAAGGAATCAAACACTGGCAGTTATTCAAAGTAAAGCTTGAAGAGGTGAGTTTTCAACGACCTCTTGAATTCAGAGACAGACTCACTGTCTCCGGACCTCAAGAGGCAGTGTATTACACAACACTGGGGCTTGATAAACAAAAGTGTGCTGACGAAATGTTTTAGTTTGGACAGATGGTACAGCTGACCAAATGTTTTAGTTTGGATAGAAGGTACACACAACTTCTGTTTATCAGAAGAGAAGCGGAGCTCATGAGAGGGTGTATACACGTGCAGCAAAGAGGACAAGTATTCTGGGCTGGTGCCTGAAAGGCAGTTAAAACAGATTGCCATAACTTTGTATTGAATTGTTGCTGAAAACCATTGTGCTCTTCACTGTAGCACAGTAATTCAGTGCTTGCACATGTATACTGAAAAAAGCATATATGTAATGGAAGTCACTGAAACGCAAACCTGATTACATTAGATTGCAAAATAGCAAAAAAGAAAAAAAATCAGAAATTGCCAAATTTACTTGCGTTTGGTATTTTATGCACCAAGTATAACAGGTATAGTTGGCTGAGTGATGAATGTAACCAGTGCAAGAGTGAGTTTCTAAAAGTCTGCAAGAGGCATAGACGTTCAAAAGTCCTAACCATCTAAGGGTTGTTATGAGAATCTATGCATATTGCTTGAGATTTTATCTGATAGTGTTACTCAAACATCGAAAATGCCGAAAACATGATTTTTTGTTGACTTATTGATTTTCAAAATGACCTATTGATTTTATTTTCCTCCGGTCATGACTTATTGACTGCAAAACTCAACCTAATCACTGCAAGTACCTGTGCTATTGTCTTCAGGACACAGACCTTCATAGGTCACTGCAGGCATTGGGGACCAACAGAAGTTATGAGTCTTGCCAACTAGTAAATCTACATTATGTGTTTATGGCATAAAGAGGTGACCAGGTGTTCAGTGATGCACTGAGCAGTCATCTAAACTGATGTCTACAGATTGTGACATGGGCAAAGCGCATCACTTTTGTTTAGCCGTTTTGCGTCACAAACATATTGATGACACCTCACTTGACTGGCTGTTGCTTGATTGGCATACGGTACATTTTGACCCACCCTTCTGACACATCCGATTGATTGATTGTACATTGCTTAACGTCCCGACAGCAACAAGGCTTTCTCAGGACGTACCTGCACTGCTTGTGAAAAAAAAAATAATAATAAGAACATTGAATGTATGTCGCCAGCCGGTCAAATACATTAAATAAACCTAACACATGGGGCCTAAATAAACCTAAGACCATTTAGCAACACACATCCAATATCAAGAGCTACAGGCAGTGCAGACAGTAGGGAGAGTTTTAAAAAGGTAAATACAGGTGAATGGACAAAGGGTAGACAGAAACACATGCCCCAGAATAGAGAGAAAAACCCACCCTGTGGGGCTGACCAGGGTGACCCTGGGAACTAAAAAATACCTAACCCCACCCAAGTCCCCCAGGGCAGACCCGGGTGGGGGCTCTGACACATCCGAGGGTAGCACTGTCACAAGAAAGCGCTAATGACAAATTCTCCTTTCGTCAACTTTACTTAAACACTTGCTACCCAATTAACCTTCTTAACCCCAAGGCCCCATTTCCCAAATTTTGGAGTTATAAAACTGTGTACCAGTTGCAGGAGATGGACGGACCAAGATAATTCTAGGGTAGTGCCAGATCAACAGACTTTCACACATATTTATTCTGCTCTTACTGCCCCTAATTTCATATATTTACATGTGTGGTCTTAATCTGGAAGAGGTCATTTGGTCTTTAGTGTAAATTGAGGTGTGTGCACAATAAGAGGGTGTTGATTGTACATTGCTTAACGTCCCGACAGCAACAAGGCTTTCTCAGGACGTGCCTGCACTGCTTGTGAAAAAAAAATCTAAACAGAACATTGAATGTATGTCGCCAGCCGGTCAAATACATTAAATAAACCTAACACATGGGGCCTAAATAAAGCTAAGACCATTTAGCAACACACATCCAATATCAAGAGCTACAGGCAGTGCAGACAGTAGGGAGAGTTTTAAAAAGGCAAATACAGGTGAATGGACCTCGGGTAGACAGAAACACATGCCCCAGAATAGAGAGAAAAACTCACCCTGTGGGGCTGACCAGGGTGACCCTGGGAACTACAATAAGAGGGAGATATTTCACGTTTCACTGGTGTTCGCAATATGTCTGATTTTTATTTTGTTGGGGGGGGGGGGGGGGGGGGGGGGTGTCCAAATGAAGCGCGGTATATCGAGTCAGAGCTGTACAAACATAAAAATATTACATGAAGAACTTGAAACTAACAAAAACCATAAAACTACTGTTACGATTGTGGTTGTGTTATCCTGTGAGAGTGTACATGTGTTGATCGTAGGTAACGACCCGATGTTTATTTGAGCTATCACGGTTATGATTCACGTGTTTTTTTTAGTAAGATTTTCTTTTGTTCGTGAGTAGAGCCGTTTTCGTTTTGTTGTGTTTAGTCCGGTGCGTTGTAGAAGGGTCGCACTGTCTAGTGGCCTCTAAGTGTCACGTCGGTTAGTTGACATCGCTACATTTTCGCTACTTTTTGTTTTCATGTGCGCGTGTATCGAGCAGCCTTTATTTTGTTTGGTGAATGTTCTCGTACCTTTTTGAGCTATCATAGATAGGGATACCATACTTTTATGTGTCTTTATTATACGCTAGAATTTAGAGCTGAAGTGAGCAGCCGTGTTTTTGTAGCCTGATATATTGTTTTTGGAAAGTTTATGATTTCCGTAGAAGATTCTAGATTTTGATAGAGTATATAAGGAGGGCGCTGGGAAAGCCCGTTAGTACACTGTCTTGCTTTGTCAGTTGTAGAGATACGCAGTTTATTGCGAGAGACGCTGTGTATGTGAAACTTTGGGTCGTAGTATGGACATAGCAGAAGAGACTTTGTATTCAGTAGTTTGTGCATTTGAAAGAGCATTACTGTGAGGATATCGCATCGTTGAATTAAATATTGTTGGAACTGTTACTCCAGTTTTGTCTACATCCTTAAGCCACGGTTGACGGATTGCAGCTGAATGAGGTCTATTTAAAAGAACTCTACGTGCGTGTGTGTCTGGTGTGTTTATCATACTTCGACAACTCCACCATGTAACAACTAAATAAAACACTGAATATTGAACATTTTAGAAGAACCTACAAAAAAGGAAGCAAGCTCAAAAAGGACAATGACAAAACATTTTAGTAAGCACATCTCTTTCTTTGATGGTTATTTTCTTAAAATGTTTTGTCCTAGTATTTTGCATGCTTCTGTCTTTGTTGGTAATTTTCTTACGAAGGATTACGGTGAAGAGATTCCCGACAGCTTACCCCTGATTGACGTAGTTGAGTGCCTGCTGCATGACCCGCGGTGCCACATACTGTTTCTGTCTGTACTGGTCCATCATCTTTAGCAGGGCCTGCAGGATGCCAGCTGTACAAGATCAAACACAACCATCATTACACACCCCTCACTGATAGTGGACACAAAGTCTTTGGCAACCATCATTACACAACTGAAGTAGTTAACCCCTCATGGCTAGTGGACACAAAGTCTTTGGCGGGTGGTCCGCGGCACAGTGGTTAAGGCGCCTGCCACCAATGCCAAAGGTGCGAGGTTCGAAAACAGGTTCCGGCGTCAGACTTTTCTCCTCTGGTGTCACCGTTAATTCGGGCAGACCGTCGGCGGTTCTTTCTCCGGGTACTCCGGTTCTTCCACCCCCCACACTTTTGTACCGGTTTCAGGCCACTTTACAAATTTCAAATACAAGCGATCAAAAATCTCTTTAACGTCAGTAGATGAACTGGCCCTTCGTCTGTCTTGTACTGTGTTTGTCTTAAATGGCGTAAATCCGTGTCTGTTACGTGAGTGTGCGTGTTGGGTTTCAGTTCGTGGCGCTTTGAGTCGATTTGCCCAAAAATTGAGAAAAATTCATTTTTCTTTAAAAGGTATTTTTTTCGAAAAATACTTACCGATGACATGACTACCAGGAGTGTCCACTCCTTGCTCAATTCTAGCCTAAGAACCCGTTGTGTAAACACAACCCGGGAGGCACTCGGGGAAACCCCAGAGGGACCGAGAGTTGTCTCCCGCTCCTACCCACCAGCCCTATTCACCTGTGAACTCCAGTCACGAAATTAGGCTCACCAGCGGCAAGCGGGGCAGGTGGGAGGGTCCTTCGAGTCATGTCATCGGTAAGTATTTTTCGAAAAAATACCTTTTAAAGAAAAATGAATTTGTTTCTTCAAAAACATTACCGATGACATGACTACCAGGAGAATGCCGAACAGGAGGAGGGTGCCGCACCCCCAGATGGTTTTCTCTAGGCTCATGGCCCCCTCCTCTCTTCCGACACTCTGCACTCCCTAATAGGTGCATACCTACGGCGCCTGTGGCGCCGGGAGGGAGTGTTGTGCCGCCGTGACGTCCCCCACCAAGGCGAGGTTGTCTCGCTGCCCTGCCAGATCCCGTAGATAGAAGCGGGCGAAAGTAGATTCTGATCGCCAGCCCACCGCAGCCACGATGTCCTTGACAGCGCAGTTCCTGTCGAAGGCTACGCTCGTGGCCATGGCCCGTACTTCGTGCGCCCGAATCTTTAGGCTCTTCGCTCCCTGAGGGGAGAGATCGACATATGCTGAGCGAATCACCCAGCGAAGCCAGGAAGAGACTGTCTGTGCCGTAATGTCGTTTCTTCCTGTTTTTAAAGGAAGGAAGAGGCGAGAGCGTCCCCTCCGGACGGCTCTGGTTCGTCGCAAGTACACTCTGAGGGCTCGTACAGGATCTTGTTGCCTGGTCTCACTGGGGAAGTCTTTCCCGCGTAACGGTCGTAAGGTGATAACCTGTGGCGCCGTCAGTGGAGACCTAGTCTTGGCAATGAAGGCAGGGTCGGTCACCAGTTGGACCGAGTGGTCAGCTCGAAATTGCAGGCATGTAGGCCGGACTGATAGAGCGTGTATCTCACTTACTCGTGCCGCGGTGGCAAGCGCCAGCAGGAAGCAGGTCTTCCGCGTCACATCCGCAAGCCTGGCCAACGGTAGTGGTTCGAAACGTGGTGAGTTTAGCCAGGTAAGAACCCATGGTAAATCCCAGCGGGGCAGAAGAGAGCGAGAGGCAGGCCTTTGTAGTCCGAAGTGTGACATAAGATCTGCCAGGTCCTTACACGCGCCGGGGTCCGCGCGGCCGAGGTGCCGGTAGGTGTCGGCAATCATCGAGAGATATCCCCGAATGGTAATAGGGGCCAGTCCTTGGTCTTCGAAGAGCCAGAGGAAGAAGTCCGCAAGTTGGGGGTTTGTCAGTTCGGTGGGGGAGAGACGACGGTCGCTGCACCAGGTACAGAGTACCCTCCATTTCCCCTCATAGATACGTCTAGTCGAGGGCTTGCGAGCTGTAGCGATCGCTTCCACTGCAGCACCCGAGAAACCTCTAGCTGAGAGGGCTTGCCGCACAACCTCCAGGCGTGTAGCAGTAAGCGTTCCGGACAGGGGTGGAACAGTGCCTGGCGTGGCTGCTTGAGCATAGTGCGGGGCGTGGGGAGCAGTAGCGGAGGGTGCGTGGCGAGGCTGATCAGGTCGGTGGACCAGGAACGAGTCCAAGCGAACGGGGCGACCAGGAGCAGGATCGCATTGGTTCCTCGCAGCTTTAGGAGGACTTTGGGGACAAGGACTGTCGGGGGAAAGGCGTACGCTATGAGTCCGTCCCAGGGAATGGAAAAGGCGTCGACCGCCCAAGCCAGGGGATCCGGTACTGGGGAAACGAAGAGGGGAAGCTGGTGATTCCACCTCGTGGCGAACAGGTCCACCATCGGGGTCTCCCAGTGAGAGCAAATCATCCGGAAAATGTCCTGGCGTAGCGTCCATTCCGTGTGAATGAGCTGTCCTCGGCGAGAAAGGGAGTCCGCTAAGACGTTCAGGCGACCGGGAATATGGCGAGCGCCGAGAGTCAGATCGCGGTCCTCGCACCATCGCATCAATCGGAAGAGTAGCATGCATAGAACGGGTGAATGAGTTCCTCCCTGCTTCTGTATATACGTTACCACTGTCGAGTTGTCCGAAAGGACGAGAAGATGCTGGTGTCTGAGCTGCTCTTCCCAAACGATGATGGCCTGCCACACCGCTTGCAGTTCCAACCAGTTGCTGTGTTTGTCCGCGAACTCCGGAGGCCAGAGGCCGGACGTCATGGTGAACTGAGGAAGCAGGTGGGCTCCCCAACCAGCCCAACTCGCGTCGACACACAGGGAGAGGTGCGGGGATGGGGAGGAAATGGGGACCCCCAGAGCCAACCAGGCTCTGTCGGTCCACCGTAAAAGGTGGGGGCGTACCAACGGGGACACGGGGACGTTCGTGGTCAAGTCGCCCGAGGAGGGACGCCAGAGCAGTAGGAGATGAAGTTGTAGCGGTCGGGAGTAGAGACGCCCGAGGGGGATAAGATCCGCCGCTGCGTTGATCAGGCCCAGAAGCTGAAGCCAGACCCTGGCGGGGGCTGCCTGTTGCTGATCTATCAACGCGGCGAGAGCGGACAACTTCACAATCCGTTTCTCTGGCAAAAGTACCCTGTTGCGGTCCGTGACAAACTCCATGCCTAAATGGATGAAGTGGCGCGCCGGAGTGAAGTCCGACTTCCCGGTGTTGACCAGGAAACCCAACCGGTAAAGCAGCTGTAAAAGAGCGTCCGTGTCCGCCGCCAGCGCGGTCTCCTCCTGATTTCTCAAAAGAAGGTCGTCGAGATAATTCGAGGTCGGACTTGACGACGACTGCCTCGCCTTGGCCACTACAGCATCCATGATGCGGGTGAAGGCCCAGGGGCTGAGGTTGAGACCGAACGGCAGGGCGCGAAACTGGTAAATCACTCCTTCGAACGCGAAGCGCAGGTACTTCCTGGCCGAAGCGTGCATGGGGACATGTAGGTAGGCGTCGGACAGGTCTAAACTGACCGCGTAGTCCATGGGTTGCACCGCCGCACGAAGAGCCCTGGTCGTCTCCATCCGAAAGGAAGGGGCCGCGATGAAGGCGTTCAGCGCCGACAGATCTATGACTGGCCGCCACTTGCCGCCGGGTTTGGGGACCACAAACAGTCGGCTGTAAAAGGCGGGCGAGTCCGGACGCTGCACTATCTCTGTGGCCTCCTTTGAAAGGAGAGCCGCGACTTCTCCTCGCAGAGCGGCGGCCTTGAGGGCGTCGGACGGGACCTCTGTCCAAAGAGGAATGGAGCGCAAGGGCGGAGGAGAGCGGAACGAGATCCGTAATCCTCTGGTGACTACGTCCAAAACCCAGGGCTCGTCTCGAAACAGCGAGCGCCACTCCTCGCTGAATCGTGCTAGCCTCCCGCCGACTGGAGCCCCGACGACGGTCGGCGGGGGCGGAAATGGGGACAAGTCAGGTGGCCCGCCTGCGCCCAGGGCGACGGGCGGGACGGGGCCAGGCGGGGGCAGGGGCGTTAGCTGGGCCAGGGCGACGGAAGGACGGGCGACGGCGCGGCGCAGCTCGTGGTGGGGCAGACGGGTCCGCGGTGACACGTTTCCGGGCCCGCAAGGAGCGCCCCAGGGCCGTGCGGGCGGGAGGAAAGCGCTGCTTGACAGTCTTGCGAGGCCAACGGTCGGAGTTGGAGTCCTTCACCGTCTGCCAAGTATCCCCGAAGAGCAGAGACCCTCCCAGAGGGGCCCGACGTAGCTGAGTACTCAGGTCGACCGGCATACCACTGCAAGCTTGTAGGACGGCGTCTCGTCGCATGAGGTCGCAGTTAGCCGCAGCCGCCATCGCGTTGACCGATGAGTGATAAGCAGCGCGGTTCCCAGCCTCCGCCATGAGTAGTAGGTCTCCCAGGAGGGGAGACAAAGCAGGTTGCCAAGCTTCCTCGAGACGTCGGATGAAAGCCTGAGTCAGCAAGTCCAAGAAACCGGAGCAGGCGAGCGTGTTCCGGACCAGCGACGCCGTCCTATCCAGTCCCCATGGGAAGGACCGTTTCAACATAGAAGCCCCTCCGGCTTGCATCAGAGCGGCGGGATCCACTGGAGGAAGCGGGCAGAGGAACGACTGCGAATGGCCGGCGTACCAGTCCTGCTGAAAAGCGATGTCCAGAGCGGAAGGCCATCTCCCGTCCGCGAAGAAGTCCGAGTTCCGAGTCTCCGCATGCAGGTGAGACGAGAAGGCGTCCCGCAGATCCAAAAAACTAGCCGGCTGTGGGAGGGACTTGAACCTCTTAACCGTCCTATCCGCGTCCACGAAGGCGGAAATCTTCCTCTTCACAGGAGGTGAAGCTGGGCAAACATCCTCCGGTAAGACGGCGGCGATCAGCTTGGCTGCTCCGTCCAGTGCCAGCCGCGTGTCCATCCGGGAAGAAGAGACCTGTCGGACGGAAGCCGACACACTGGAGGCCGAAGAGGGAGAAGCTGAAGAACGGCTAAGACCTCCAAGTAACCAGTCCGAAGCATCCTCCGGTGCCAAACTGAGGGTGTCGAAGTCCCGCTGTCCGGAAACCGGCGACCGAAGAGGGCGACGAGGGCTCCGAGGCCGGGAATCCCGTCGGAGAACCGCAGCGGACGAAGACTCCCTCCGCAGTGGAGAGCGGTAGTCTGAACGATGCGGAGAGGACCTCCTGCGAGCCGAAGGCGGATCCCGACGAGGAGAACGGCTGCGACGAGATGGAACGGAGCGGTCAGTACGAGGAGGGGGGGATGTGGCCGGTCGCTGGGAAGAGGGACGGGACGAGCGGGGGTCCAACCGAGAGGGGGGATGCGAAGAAGGTGAAAACCGTCTGCGGCGAGGTGAGTCCCGGTGCGACGAGCGATGAGGCGAGAAGTTCCTCCTACGATCGTGCGAAGGAGAGCGGAAACGTCGAGCAGAACCCCTGTACCTACGTTCTTCCCAACCAGGAGGCTCCGGACGAGTGCAATGATGTCTCTCTGAACCAGGCTCTTGGGAGAGGCGGGTTACTGGCCGGCCAGGGGACCTCCAGCGGGATCCCGGCGGCTTCCTCAGAGACGAGTGGGGAACGACGGTGGAGGAGGGACGCCACGAGCGTCCCACCAAACCAGGCTCTTGGGAGAGGCGGGTTCTTTCCACCAAATGTGTACGGGCGCGCTCTCGAACGGAGGCGGTCTTGACGGTCGAACTCCCACTCCGTGCACTAGTCCCTTGATTACTCAGTGGCGTTATCTGCGTCGGATCCCGTTGGTCTCGCACGTCCGGTGCCGGGGGCACAGCGGAAGGCGTCTCGGAAATCTTCAAGGTACCCGCGAGGGTAGAAGGCTCTCTCCTATAAAAGTTCCAGAGATTAGACCACCGCAGTTCCGGCCATGTAGCACAGACGTCACACGTATGGTCGGACGCACACCCAGCGCAGGGGAGACAGACTGCATGTTTATCCGACGGCCACTGGAAGCCTCCGCATTTTGTGCATGTCATCAGTAAGCCACTGCAACACACAAAACATGAAGGCACTCGGCAAGCGTCCACCAATCACCCCGTTAAGCTTTAGGCCCCCAAGCTACTGTGGTGTTATGCACCCGATTAACCAACGTACGGTCACCTGCCATCAACATTTAATCAAAACTACGGCGGAGGGAAAACAAACCCTGCCGGGACAGGTGCGTATCCAAGCCTTCGTCATAACGAGGGGTGTCTAAACCGAAAGCCGAAAAACGTTAGGTGTGGCCGAGATACAGTAACTTGACTCACCGCTCGCATCTGGTAATGGCGCGAAATCCCGCCAAAACCGGCGCCAACATTCTTCAGCTAATCAGGCCACCAAACAGAGGTCCAAAAACCCCAACCGAGGGAGAAGCGACGCAAAAAGCAAGCTGCTCGTGCCTGTGCCCCGCCCGGGCAACCAGCCGAGGGCCCTCTAACTACCTTACCTGTCAGTCGGAGAGGTACGAGAAGGAGAAAGCTCCATGACACCCGCAGCCCGACCGGCAAGCCAGAGAGGGAACCCTTGAACAAGACCGAAGCTGCAGTCGACCAAAGTCGCACGCGCAGAATCCCAGGCCGGCGAAGACGAAGCAAGCAAAGCAGACCGACCCGGTCGAAAAACTTCTAAGTCCAGAGGCTAGAGACAACACGTCTGAACGCGTGAGCCTAAGAAGCGTGACTGGAGTTCACAGGTGAATAGGGCTGGTGGGTAGGAGCGGGAGACAACTCTCGGTCCCTCTGGGGTTTCCCCGAGTGCCTCCCGGGTTGTGTTTACACAACGGGTTCTTAGGCTAGAATTGAGCAAGGAGTGGACACTCCTGGTAGTCATGTCATCGGTAATGTTTTTGAAGAAACAAAGCGCCTATATACTAACAGTATTATTATTATTACACAACTGAAGTAGTTAATCCCTCATGGGTAGTGGACACAAAGTCTTTGGCAACCATCATTACACAACTGAAGTAGTTAACCCCTCATGGCTAGCGGACACAAAGTCTTTGGCAACCACCATTACACAACTGAAGTAGTTAACCCCTCATGCCTAGCAGACAGTCTTTGAAAGCAATTGCAAATTCATCACTGAATAAACATGGATATGTATACAGTCAGCAAGAGGCAAAGAGTTAGTTATTTGTGTTTAACGCCAGACGACCAAGGCCATCTCACGGCGGGCAAGAGGCAAAGAACCTCATGAGCCTCCATATGAGGGAACCATGAGGTTCTTTGCCTCTTGAAGTTGGATGGTGTTAAAGAAATTTCAGCAGTCAAGGAGTTAAACACACTGACCTCAAGGATAACAAGAAAGGCAAAGCCCCTTTGGCTCACATGTATCGATCGATCCACATGTCTGACAATAAGGGATGTCTTCTACACTAACAAAATCCATGTTTTCTCAAAATAAAATCAGTCCTCACACATCTGTGAAACCCCCGTGACCCTTGACCTTTGCGATGAGTCAACTAAATTAGGATGCATAGGAAGGTCTTATTGTCAGCTACCATTGTGCCAAATTTGATATGAAAAGTTAGCAAAAATGTTGATAATAACTACAAGTATTGGCATTTTATACACATTTGTCAACCTCTTGTGACCCTTGACCTTTTCTGAGGGGTCATCCAAATTAGTATGCATAGATAGGTCGAATCATCAGGTATCTGTGTAGCAAGGTTGGGTTTGAAGTTGTGAATAGTAATTGAGAAAAAACATTTCTTGTCAAAATATGGCTATTTTTTACCTATTTCCTGAGCTCTTGTGACCCTTGAACTTGTCCGAGGGGTCATAGAAATTAGTATGCATAGATAGGTCTTACCATCAGGTATCTCTGTAGCAAGTTTGGGTTCGGAGTTGTGAATAGTAATGGAGGAAAAACATTTTTGTCAAAATATGGCTATGTTTTTTTTAAACCTATTTCCTGAGCTCTTGTGACCCTTGACCTTTCCGAGGGGTCATCCAAATTAGTCAGACCTAGAGACAACAGTGGAGATGCTGTACCCACTGTTTGGAAAGATCTGGGAAGAGGAGGTGATGCCGGCTGACTGGAAGGAGGGGTACCTAATCAAGCTTCCCAAGAAAGGTGACCTCAGCAAGTGTTCCAACTACAGAGGAATCACCTTGCTGTCAGTACCAGGAAAGGTCTTCAACAGGATCATCCTGGAGAGAATGAAGAGCTCTGTTGACCCCCAGCTGGGAGACCAGCAAGCAGGATTCAGGAAGAACCGATCATGTACAGACCAGATCGCCACTCTCCGCATCATCGTGGAACAGTCTCTGGAGTGGAGCTCCCCGCTGTACGTCAATTTGTGGATTATGAGAAAGCATTTGACAGTGTGGACCGAGAGACTCTGTGGAAACTCCTACGACACTACGGTGTACCCACAAAGCTCGTCCGCCTGATCAAAAGCAGCTACGATGGCATGACATGTCGCGTGATCCACGAAGGGCAGTTCACCAGGGAGCTCCAGGTCAGAACCGGTGTCAGGCAGGGGTGTCTGCTGTCTCCGTTCCTCTTCCTACTGGCCATAGACTGGGTCATGAAGATGACCACAGAGCACAGACGAAGTGGAATACAGTGGACACTGTGGACACAGCTTGACGACCTCGATTTTGCAGACGACTTGGCATTACTGTCCCACACTCATCAACAAATGCAGGACAAGACCACGAGGCTTGCTGACATCTCGTCCTAAGTGGAGTGGGCCTCACCATTCACAAACAGAAAACAAAGACAATGAGGCTGAATGCAACCAGGGAAGAACCAGTCTTGCTTGCTGGCACCCCGTTGGAGGAGGTGGAGTCCTTCACCTATCTCGGGAGCATCATAGACAAAAAAGGCGGCACTGATGCAGATGTCAGAGCACGAATCGGTAAAGCCAGAGCAGCCTTTCTCCAGTTGAAAAAAGTGTGGAGCTCCAGAGAGCTGTCACAACACACCAAAGTCCGGATTTTCAACTCCAATGTAAAAGCAGTTCTCTTATATGGAGCAGAGACTTGGAGATTGACAAAAACCACAGTCAACAGAGTACAGACCTTCATGAACAGTTGCCTTAGAAGAATTTTGAAAATCCACTGGCCAGAGAAGATCAGCAACGTCAGACTCTGGGAGAGAACAGAGCAGATAACAGCAGAGAATGAAATTGGGCGAAGAAGATGGGGATGGATCAGTCACAGTCTGAGAAAGCCAGCTTCCAGTATCACTAGGCAGGCATTGTCATGGAACCCCCAGGGAAAGAGGAAAAGAGGTAGGCCGAGAAACTCCTGGCGTCGAGACCTCCAAGCAGACATCAAGAGACTGGGAAGCACCTGGAGTAGAATCGAAGGAGAAGCACAGGACAGGAGTTGCTGGAGGTCTCTCGTCGACGGCCTATACCCGGGTAGGGGTGACAGGCGTAAGTAAGTAAGTAATCCAAATTAGTATGCATAAATAGGTCTTACCACCAGGTATCTCTGTAGCAAGTTTGGGTTTGAAGTTGTGAATAGTATTTGAGAAAAAACATCTTTTGTAAAAATATGGCGATTTTGGACCTATTTATGGAGCTCTTGACCTTTCTGAGGGATCAACCAAATTAGTATACATAGAAAGATCTTACCATCAGGTATCTTTGTACCAAGTTTGGGTTTGAAGTTGTGAATAGCATTTGAGAAAAAACATTTTTTTGTAAAATATGGTGATTTTAGACCTATTTCTTGAGCTCTTGTGACCCTTGACCCTTCCGAGAGATCAACCAAATTAGCGTGCGTATAAAGGTCTTACCATCAGGTATCTTTGCACCAAGTTTGGGTTTGAAGTTGTCAATAGTATTTGAGAAAAAATAAATTATGTCCCAAAACAGCTATTTTTGATATTATTTCCTGATCCCCTATGACCTTGACCTTTGTTAGTGGTCACTGAAGTTGGTATGTTTAGAAAGGTCTTGCCACAAAGTATCCTTGGGCCAAGTTTGAAGACTGTAGCATGAATAGTCTCTGAGAAAATGCGAACGTTAATGTTTACCACGGACGACCACTGGCCCAGAACATACTCACTTTTGCTTCGCACGAGAGCCAAAAATCCAATAGTTGTTAGAAATGTATTTTTCTCTAAAATATATTTTTTCGAAAAATACTTATCGATGGCATTACTGTATGGAAGATACACTAAGCTTAACGATTTCAGCCTAAAATTTGTTGTGTATAAAACACAACCAGGGAGCCGTCCTTACCAAGGGCCCCAGAGTAGCCTCCCTTCCCTCCTCATCCGGGCACAAGTGCTGGGGAGTCAACCATTCGAATGCTAAAGCGCTCCAGCGGCAAGCAGGGCAGGTGGGAGGGCCATTCAAGTAATGCCATCAGTAAGTATTTTTCGAAAAAATACATTTTAGAGAAAAATACATTTGTTTCCTCGAAATACTTTGCCAATGGCATTACTGTATGGAAAAATAGCGAAAAGGAGGAGGGTGCAGCCCCTAGGTCCCGTCATCGCTCGTGCTTAACGGTCGCGAACAGGAGCAACCTCCCGACGATTTTGGCTAAGCGTACCGTATGGCGCCGGGAGGGAGTGTTGCGCCGCAGCGATGACCCCCACCAAGGCCAGATTGCCCCGCTGGCTCGTGAGGTCCCGGAGGTAGAAGCGGGTAAAGGTGGAATTGGCCTGCCACCCAACAGCCGCCACAATAGCACAGGCCAGGTCCATAGCGAGCGCAACCGCATGCTGATTCCGGCGGCCGGTCCTCAGACCTCTGCTGAAGCACAGGCCGGGAACACAGAGAGTCTGTCGCACGCTGATTGCGGCTGCCGTTCCATCGGCTTTGTGTTGAAGCACAGGCCGGATCCCCGGAGAGCGCATGCTAATTCCGGTGGCCATCCACCAGCCCTGTGCTGAAGCACAGGCCGGGTCCACGGAGAGCATGTGCTGCATACAGATTCCGGCGGCCGTCTATCGGCCCTATGCTGAAGCACAGGCCAGGAATACTGAGAGCACATGCCGCGCGTCGTCCATCAGCCCTGTGCTGAAGCACAGGCCAGGTACACGAGGAGCAAACACCGCAAGCTGATTCTGGCGGTCATCCATCGGTCCTGTGCTGAAGCACAGGCCGAGTACACTGAGAGCGCATGCCACGCGCCGCCCGCGGCTGTCGTCCATCAGCCCTGTGCTGAAGCACAGGGCCGGGAATACTGAGAGTGCATGCCGCGCGCTGTCTGTGGCTGTCGGACATCAGCCCTGTGCTGAAGCACAGGCCGGGTACACGAGGAGCAAATACCGCAAGCTGATTCTGGCAGTCATCCATCGGCCCTGTGCTGAAGCACAGGCCGGGTACACTGAGAGCACATGTTGCGCGCCGCCTGCGGCTGTCGTCCATCAGCCCTGTGTTGAAGCACAGGCCGGGTCCACGAAGAGTATATATGCTGCATGCTGTATCCGGTGTTCGTCCATCGACCCTGTGTTGGAGCACAGGCCGGGCACACAGAGTATATGCCGCATTCTTCACAACAGCACTTGGAGATCCCATGTGGTCACCCATCCAAGTACTGAGTCCGACGTTGCAGGAGCACATACCGCATGCTGATTTCGGCGGTAATCCATCGGCCCTGTGCTGAAGCACAGGCTGGGTACGCTGAGAGCGCATGTCGCGCGCCGCCTGCGGTTGTCATCCATCAGCCCTGTGCTGAAGCACAGGCCGGGTATACAGGGAGCGCATGCCGCACGCGGCTGTCGTCCATCAGCCCTGTGGTGAAGCACAGGCCTGGTATACTGGGAGTGCATGCCGCGCGCCGCCTGCGGCTGTCGTCCATCAGCCCTGTGGTGAAGCACAGGCTGGGTATTCTGGGAGCGCATGCCGCACGCGGCTGTTGTCCATCAGCCCTGTGCTGAAGCACAGGCCGGAGTCACGAGGAGCACATACCACATGCTGACTTCGGCGGTCATCCATCGGCCCTGTGCTGAAGGATAAGCCGGGTACACTGAGAGCACATGTTGCGCGCCGCCTGTAGCCATCTTCCATCAGCCCTGTGCTGAAGCACAGGCCGGGTCCACGAAGAGTATATGCCGCATGCTGTATCCGGCGTTCGTCCATCGACCCTGCGTAGGAGCACAGGCCGGGCACACAGAGTATATGCCACATTCTTTCCAACAGCACTTGGAGATCCCAGACGGTCACCCATCCAAGTACTAACCGAGTCCGACGTTGCTCAACTTCGGTGACCAGACGAGAAACGGTGTCTTCCACGTGGTACAGCTGTTGGCTGATTCCGGCGCCCGTCCATCAACCCTGTGCTGAAGCACAGGCCGGTTCCAATGCGAGCGAATGCAGCTCGCTGAATCCAGACCCTGCACCGGAAGAGAAGCTGAAACGAATGAGGACGTGCGCAGCGAGCTGACACCGGATGCGGGAACAAGCGCCAGAAGGAAGCTGACCGTCTGGTAAGGTCACCGCGGGGCTCACGAAGACACACGCGCGCGGGACCTACGCATCTGCGCAGCAGACAAGGATCAACCGAGAGCATGCGCTAATTGCTGAGTCTGGAAGCTGGAGCCAGATGCGAGCAGGTCTGCCTGGTAACGCCCGGTAAGGAGGCCAAGGAGGAGCTCGCTGGGAGACATGCGGAACCATTGCACCGCACAGGAGACAAGTAGGGTCTAAGGGGGTTGCTGGGGGCTCGCCGAATCTGAAAGCAGAGGCCAGCGGCCGGAGGGCCAGGCCATGAAGGGTATGCCTGCCAGGGGTCGAGGAAGGGAGCGAACACGCTGAAGGGAGAGGGGCTCTGCCCCGGGCCCAGGATCACCGTGTTGTTGAGCTCGCAGGTGGAGCTACGCTGAAGGGCTCGCCGACCTCCACACAACATCCTCGCGGCTGGGTCTACTGGAGGAAGCGGGCAGGCAAACGACTGAGAGTGTCCCGCAACCAGGCCCGTCGGAAGAGTAAGCCAATGCCCGCCGGCCAGCGTGTGTCCACAGGGGAAAGGCCCCGCGAGGACGAGCGAGACCCAACGCACCCGCGGAACCGGGAACCAGGGACAAGGAGGGGCCCAAGCGGGTAGGGTCGGGCGAGGGGAGAGCAGCAGAAGTCGAACCCAGCGGGAGGAGGAGAAGGGAGTCATCAGGGTCCTGGAGGTGGACGACACTAGCAGGGTCAGGGACCTGAAGGAGGATCCCTGAAGGGCGCTAAACTGGGAGCAATGACCTGTTCCGAACACTGTGAAAGTCCCACTGGTGACACCGCGCCGTAGTGAGGGGGAGTGCTGCACGAAACGGGAAGAAGGCAGGCGCTGTAGCAACGCTGGGATTCGTGGTAGGTGGCTGGCGGCGGCACCGCGCTGTAGCGCGGACGATCGCCGAAAGTACGTGGAAGAATGTCTGTACCGTGGCACAGCTATGTCCCGTCGCAGGATGCTGGCGGCGGCACCGCACTGTAGCGCGGAGGAGCGCCGTACATACATGAAAGAAGATCTGTGCTGAAGCACAGCCGGGTCCCGTCGCTGATCGCTGGCACCGCGGAGGAGCGCCGTAAGAACGAGGAAGAAGATCTGTGCTGTAGCCCAGTTGGGTCCCGTCGCTGCTGAAGGGCGCGGGAAGCTGAACTGTGCTGCAGCTAGGGTGGGTTCCGCCGAAGAGAGCATACCGTAGGAAGGACCAAGGGTCAGCAGTCTGGACACGTCAAGCGCCGGGCAAGGTCTCATCAGCCGCCCGGTGACAGGGCGCGGACGTGGGGCAAGGCAGGCGCGGCATGCCACGGGAGGTGGGGGGGGGGGGGAAGCCCCATGAAGTCCAAAGTCGCCCGTTGAGGGGGGGTGGGACGGGGAGGCCGCCAGTCGCGAAGGAGGGAGGCTGACGGGGTAGACACGCTGGAAAACTCCTAACTGGGACCACCGTACTCCCGTCCACGAAGCGCACCTCTCGCACTAACGTGCTGAGGAGCCGCCGGAGGAAGGGAGGCAAGGTGTGAGTGTCCGAGGGCTACTGGCACCAAACGGCCAGTGCCGAGCTGCGCCCTGTAACAGAAAACAAAACGCATAAGAGAAAACGGGACGTGGCCCGACAAAGGAAGGGGCCACATGGGCGAGACTCATGACCCTTGCCTCAAAGGGTCGGCTGTGCACGAACCAGCCACAAGGATCGAAAGGGTCTCACTGGTCGCTGGCGGTGGCACCGCGCTGTAGTGCGGCGAGCGCCGTAAGTCACGGGAAAAAGGTCTGTGCTGAAGCACAGCTGGGCCCCGTCGTTGGTCACTGGAAGAAGCATCGCGCAGAAGCGCGGCAGAATTCCATGCGTCACGTGA
Source organism: Semisulcospira habei (assembly GCA_036245525.1). Taxonomy (NCBI): domain Eukaryota; kingdom Metazoa; phylum Mollusca; class Gastropoda; family Semisulcospiridae; genus Semisulcospira; species Semisulcospira habei. The sequence goes on from BTPG01000006.1 coordinate 56,853,772, forward strand.
AGAAGGGCTGTGCTGTAGTACAGCTAAGTCTTGTTGAAGGTCAATGGCAGCGGCCCCACGCTGTAGCGCGGCGGAACGCCGTATGTCATGGGAAAAAGGGCTGTGCTGTAGCACAGCTAAGACCCGTTGTTTGTCGCTGGAGGCGGCACCGCGCTGAAGTGCGGCGTAGCGCCAAAAGTCACGGGAAAAAGGCCTGTGCAGTAGTACAGCTGGGTCCTGTCGCTCGCTGACCACTGGCCAGGACTGCAGATCGGCAAGCTGCTCTTGGTCTTGGGAAGCTGACTTGTGCTGTAGCCAGAGTGGGTCCCACTCTTGGTAACAGGGGTCTGATGTATGAACAGAGACCAGAGCCTAAGCCCGAGACTATCTTCATAAGCATGAGACTAACATTTTAGTAAGAAATGCATGAACTGAGACTAGGCCAAATCCGAGACTAAATCAGGGATTAAACAGCCAAAATTGAAGCCCACGATTTACTAGGTGTTAAGTCGTGGACTAACCCTATCCAGTCTCGGACCTGATAGTCTGACTCAATTTACTGTTATTGCATCAGAACGTATGCCTGAGTTAGTCCCTATGTAACGTCTAAGACTAAGTCTGGGACTAGACTACGCTCCGTCCATACATCAGAGCCCAGGCCGAGAGCGAGGGTCTCGGGTCGGCGAATGAGGTCATGGGAAGAGAAACCCCGAGGCCGAACGAGAGTGTCTAAGCGAGCGTACCATATTACGGACCAACGGCTGGTAGTCAGGGCGCACTGAGCGCTGGATAAACTTTCCGTGGCCCGGGGGAAGGGAAACGAAATGTGGGGGCAATGAAGGCATGGCATGCCGCGCGTGATGAGAAGAGAGACCCACGATGTAAGAAGTTGCCCGCCGAGGGGATGGGGAGGAAGCCGGCGGTCGAGGGGGTTCCCTTGAGAGAGATGGCCGGTTATGTTGGTAAAATTTTACAACTGGAACCACCGTTCTTCCTTCCACAAAGAACATCTCTCGCACGGACTTGCGGAAGAGCAGCCTGAGCAAGGAAGGCACAAGGTGTGAGAGTCCGAGGGCCACTGGGACTCTTTACACCTGGGGCAAGTACCGAGTTTCGCGCTGTAACAGAAAACAAAACGCATGAAAAAAACAGCATGTGGCCCCAAGAACCAAGGGCCACGTGGGCGAAACTCACGACCTGTGTCACAAAAAACGGCTGCGAACGAACCAGCCTTTATCCGAGTAATGCGTCGACCAGTCAGCAACCTGAGCGGCCGAAGCATGCCTCGAGGCATTACCTGGCCATATCCTGAAACTACGAAAGACAAGCGAGGAGAAAAGACCGACCCAGGGAGGACCGATAATCCGCCACACCAACCACGTGTAGCCCGCGCGGAAACTGAAAATCAAAGGCACACGAAGCTAAACCACTACACACGTAGTCTGAGCGAAAGCACAAAGCACCACGAAGAAATCCAAGAATCCAAGGGAGAAGAAATGAAGTAACCGAGAGAAAATCCAAGGATTCTAAGGCTGAGCACGAAAGCACTATCACTAGGAAGCTAAACGTTCAAATGGTTGACTCCCCGGCACTTGTGCCCGGATGAGGAGGGAAGAGAGGCTACTTGGGGGCCCTTGGTAAGGACGGCTCCCTGGAGTTGCCTCCCTGGTTGTGTTTTATACACAACAAATTTTAGGCTGAAATCGTTAAGCTAAGTGTATCTTCCATACAGTAATGCCATCGGTAACGGTATTTGAGGAATCAAACACCAGTTTATCAGACAGGTGACAAAATCAATGTCCATCTCTAGCGTGTAGAATAGCTGATAAAGTTTACGATTTAGGAACATTCACAGACTGAGGCAACCACAAGTAGGGTACTCACCTGAGAAAGTTTTCAAGTACCACTCAGAAAACTGAGTATACTCCTTGGTGACATTGCCTGGGCTGCCATACCTGCAGGTAAAACAGTAATTCTCAATACAGATGTCACTTAAGGTGGCACACGGCATGTAATTTTCGTCAAAAATCGTTCAAAAATGTGTTTCCAGTTTGACCCAGAAATGGGTCCTACGATGTCTGTATTATGCATGTGTGTGATTGGTTTTGTCCATTTTATTGATTTATACCCCTATTTTGGATGTTTTAGTGATGTATCTATCGCTGGAAGTGAAAAGAAAAACTAACGTGGCCGTCAAAAACTCAATTTTGAGTGCCTGGTTACGGCATGTCCCTTTGAAAGAACCCCCATGTGTTTGGTACGAGTGGAAAGGTCACGGTCTTGGCCTACTTTTGAGGTCTGTTTCGGAAACAAAGAATGCAATACGGAGACACACGAAGAGAAAACCCGAGGCCTATCAGAGCAGCTTACAACCAATCGAAACCCTCGGAACATAAGCGCTTCCGTCATCCGTTTGAATGGAAGTTTCTGATTGGCCGACGGCGCACGGCGCAGCGCGTGATCACGGCCGAAGAGCACTTCGGCAGTTTCCGTCCTCGGCAACACGCGTGTTTGTAATAACTCAAAATGGCGTCGTTATCAAGCCGTGTGCGACAGTCTTGTCATAAACTCAATGTAGTGCGACAGAAATGACCCAAAAAAGGGGACCAAATGGGCTACCAAGCACCATTACGGCAAGAAGAGAAAGAGGAGCAAACAGAAAAAGCAGCAGTCACCGAATGCAGCTGCAGAGAGTGCGGCTATCGATGCGACTGTGACGGCTTTCACATCGGCAGAAGTTGCTTCCGTCAAGAAACTTCGGAATTTTTTTCAAGACGATCGTGAAAAAGAGACCGGTGAAGCTGCACCCATTGAGGCAATAAATATTATCATCAACCCGGAAAGTTAAACCAGCTCTTCTCTCCTGTACAGTGTGATACTTGTGAGCAATCGGTAAGTGAAGTTTCCTCATTACTGCTTACTTGTTTGTGTTTGTGACTTGGTGACATTGGGTAAGAGTACCATGACTTTTCATGTATATCGTACTAAAGGATTTTTCTCTGTTTATTTTTCAGTATTGCCTTTTTGAAGACAAATCTGCAAGGATGGGGACCTCTTGCCAGCTGAAAGTGCAATGCACGGGTTGTGGCACCATCATCAGTGAAGTGATGACATCACAGAAGACGGGCACCGTGTACACTGGCTACGAAATAAACCGGCGCCTGGTGACTGCTGCTGCTATGAACGCCATTGGCTTCACCCAGCTTTCCTGTTTTTGGAGAATGCTGAACATGCCTCCCCCAATCCACCTGAAGACCTGGCAGCACTACCAGAAGACTCTCCATGCAGGAGCTCGTCGCAAGAAGATTGACGATGTTTACCTTCACCGCCAAGAACGCGTTCGTCGCAGGGGACGGGAGGGAGTGCAGTATAATCCTGGAGCCTTCTAAACTCTCTGTGTGCTTAGAGACTGTTCCAGTGTCAGTACAGACTCTCTTAGTTTCCACAGGAACCATTCCAAGTGTTTACAATGAACAATTTGACTTATAGACAAACTGTTTACCTGTCTCCAACTTTGAAGTCAATTTTCTGAAAACATGCTTTTTTTGCAACAGCGATGATTTTGCCCCCTGAAAAAATGTTGCTTTGGATAAAGATATCAAGCTGAAATTTTGCACACAGATGTAAAAATAGTTGCTGAACACAATAAGACTAGTTAGAAAATTGTACCTTTAGTGGTTTCTGTGATCCATTAGGTTGATCAAGTCATGCTATGAATTTTTTTTCTTGGCAACAATATGACACATGACCAGAGACATTTCCATGCATCACAAGGACAGTTATCATGCTTTATTGTGTAGTATAATCCTTTTCCTTCATTTCAAACCATTTTAGATGGTGAACAGGCTGCTCATTATGTAATGGTGTAGGGGGCAAAATCGCTACCCATTTTTTTTAGTGATTATGTCATAACTTATGAATTATATGAGCTAGGATGATTAAACTTGGTGTGAACATTCATTATGCTGTCTTTGTTTTATGTGCCAAATTTCAGAATAATAGGTCAAACAGTTTTCGAACAATGTTTTGAAGAAAAAAATGACGATTTTGCACACCATGTGCCACCTTAACCATAAATGAAACAAATAAACTGATGGATCCTTCCTAACATTCGCGTCTAACAATTCCTGGGTGGGCCATCTTTATCTTTTATCTTGCTGTCAAATAGGACTTCTTACAATATTTTTAGTACTTCTTACCTTTCAAAGATCCTGGCCAGAATGTGCACTGCCCACTTCTTGGCTTTCCACCAGGCCAACTCTGGGCGTTCATCCTCATCAATCTGGTTAGTGTCCTGCACAATTCATAAATATAAATCAAGTACATTGAAAATAAAAGACATGAAAACAAGAATGTATTTTAAGTGACCCCAGCGCAAGGCTAAGTGACTATCACATACAGCATTATGTAAAATTCCCTAAATTTAGAAGTTATCCTCTGAAGACTACATCCCAGTTCAGGCGATATATTCACTGTGTTAGTTTAAAGGTGGTCCCTTAACTGTTTGGTGTCTAAAGGCACAGGTGCACACAATTACACCTGCACTGGTTTTTTAAAAAAAAAAACAACATTACACCATAAGGCGCCAACCTATTCTGGCACCACCCTTGAACTATCTTAGTTAAATTAATTTCAAGCAATAGTGTATCAGGATGAAGGGTTAAAACTGATGGTCACACAAAGTGTGTTCTTTTATGCATCCACCAGCTGTTTCTCTAAGCTGGGGACACTTGAGACCCCTGACAAAAGCATAATACAGTGTATATCTTTAAGCATAACTTTGTTTCCCTTTTTATACTCACTGGGGGCACGTCCCTCTCTACAATTTGACGCAGAATCTCCATCCAGTGGGTGAACACTTCTTTTGTCACCACCTCCAGGGGCAAATGGTTCTGTGGACACAAACATGAGCATACTTGACCTTTTCAAACCTAAGTTTATTTCCGTGAACTGTATAAAATAATATAAAAAAAAAAAAAACAGCTGTCTCATGACTGTTAGATGCCTCTGAACAAAAGTACTTCACAAAGGTATAATGGTCTGTGATTTTAGACTTTATGACTGCAAAGTCCAAAATCATGGACTAGTTGCATAAGCGAGCTTCGTCCTGCGCCAGCCACTAAGCAAAGTGCTCTGCTACAATGGAACACCTTGCTGTGTGGCTGGTGCAGGACTCATCTCCCCCACGTAATTGACCCCAGATAGCAGTAAATCCTACTTGTGTGAAGGCATAGAAGATCTTGAGGATCTGTTTCTGGAGGAGATTTGAGGCTTCGGAGGGGTCGGGCATCAGCTGCATGATCCGCTGGTAGATGAGGGGCAGCATGTGTTTCATCGTTTCATCACTCACCGAACGCTCCTCACTACGTTTGTACCTGTAAAGAATTCATGTGAAATAAAAAAAATCTACAGCTAGTTACTATCAATTGTTACAGTCTCATCAAAATCAAGTTCTCATATAGTTTAGAGTCTGAAAGAAAAGGAATATTCATAGTTGTACCATATCTCCCAGCATCACCCAATTTCTTCCCGTATTGGCCCAACCACAGAAGCACAAAGCAAAGTCTTACTCATAAACTTTGACAAGCTGGTAGATGGACATAAGGGCACCCATCCATGTGGCATGATTGTCTGACTGTAGATACATGGCCATTTTCTCGGCGGCGCCAGGCCAGCGGCCAGGGAAGTCGCACTTGATGACGTGGCTGATGCACACACACAACTGCACCCTGCAACAACAGGTCAACACTTGCAATCCCAGATTTGACCCCCTTATGCATGCAACCACTGCTACTGTAAACAGTACTGGATATGTTAGAGTTAACCCTTTGGCTGTCTAGAGGCAGCTGGTGGTCATCCATGACTAGACTTCATCACAGCATTCTTTGGTGAATTTTGTGTTCAGTTGACCATTACCTACACATAGTTTCATAGGACAATTCATAATGTTGAAACTTAGATGTTTGTTAAAAAATAGCCCACCGTGTTAACGGCAGCTAATGCAAGACAAATACCTGACGGGGTCTGGAGCATGAATGATGGCCTCCACAATGTTATCACGGATCGGCTGGCGGTCCTGCTCATGGATGCTGAATGGAATTGGGTCAGCAGGGTTCTCTACCTCTTTTTCTGACCAAAACTGGGTCACCATGTTCTTCAAGTAGATGATGCCTGAAAACCACCGGACCTTGTAGTTGTAAAAATCCAGTAAACCAGAATGAAACCCTTCACTACCGTGGACACACATTGCTTTAGTCTTTGTTCACTTAACCCTTTTAGCCCCGGATCACTACAGCAGGAGATGGTTTGACCATGATAATTCAAGGGTAGTGCCAGATTAGCTTGGCGCCTTCAGGTGCCAAGCTAATCTGGCACTACCCTTGAATTATCATGGTCTATCTATCTCCTGCAACTGGTATATAATAGTCCTTAGGCAACACCTCCGAAATTTGAGAAATGGGACCTTGGGGCTAAAAGGGTTAATGGCAAAGAGCCCATGTCGTCCAAGGGACATGGACACACTGGCGTCAGGACACATTGATCCTCACAAACCCTCGCAACTGTGGGGGCTCACAAGGATGCTGATTTTCTTGGCAATAAAGAGGTTAACCCCTTCTTGCATCTAGGTACAAACCTGAGACTTCCTCACACCTGCAATCTCACCTTTGACCTCTGTGTGCATGCTGCTACCAGTACTGCATGCCCATGAGATTTAATCATTATTAAATCTTAATTGCACAGTAAACACAATAAAACACCTTTACCTGCTTGTCTGACAGGCATGTCAACCTGGTCTGTCATCACCACCTGAAGAAGCACTGGGGCGAAACCAATAATCTTGTGCACCTAGAACAGTGAAAAAGTTGAAACTGACTAGAACCACAATGTCCTGAGTACATATGAAACAGATATCAAATAAATCTGATTCTTTTGAACACAGGAAGAATCGGTTTCTAATATTTTTCATATTACTGTAGCAGGGGAAATAATTTGGCTCAGTGTTTTAGTACAGTAGTACCAATTTCCCCCAGCACGCCGCAGGCCCAGTAGTTAGCGATGCTGCTGGTGCCAGAGCGAGTAATGCGTAAACCAATCGGCGAAAGGCACGCCGAACACACCCCTAGGGGTGTGGGTATAAATAGCGGTGCCTAGCAAGGGCGGGGAGGCTTCCCGCAAGGGAAAACTCTGTTCTGCAAAAGAACATTAAATAGTAGTAAGGCTTCCCGCAAGAGAAGACTCTGTTCTGCAAAGAACATTAGTAAGTTAGAATTCCTGTGAAGGAATACTGTCCAGCAATGGACCTGTAGTTAATTAGAATTCCCATAAAGGAATACTGTCCAGCAACGGACATACTGCATGACTTAGTTAATTAGAATTCCTGTGAAGGAATACTGTCCAGCAATGGACCTGTAATTAATTAGAATTCCTGTGAAGGAATACTGTCCAGCAATGGACGCATAGTTAAGCAGAATTCCTGTAAAGGAATACTGTCCAGTAACGGACAGACCGCATGGTTTAGATAGCCCCGTAAAGGACTCAGTTTAAGTGTATCTTAGTGCTTCGTCCAGAAACGGACGAGTGTTAATCTTCTTTAGTCCCGCAAAGGACATTTATGATTAATTAAGTAGCAGGGGTCAAAACACGTGCTGGGGAAAAAGTCGGAAACAACAAGGGGGGGGGGGGGGAGGGGGTAGGCGCGAAGGATAACGGTACGCAATGTTGGCGGGCCTATGCTCACTTCCGATTCCAGCTTTAGAATGTGCTCTTATATCCATTCAAATATGTCAGGGTTCGACTTAACTTTCACCGATTTTTCACACCACTCCCATCTCCATTTCTTTCTCACTCCCGTTTCATTAGAAGTTTAGCCGCGAGCAACATTGTGTCCTGCATCGCTAGACGCCATCTTGGAAAAACGAAGCTTGCCTAAAGTTAACGATAAACGAATCTGACAACTTGTGGACCTGCGCCGTTTAAGAACCACGACCATTTTAGATTTTTTATGTTTTATTTTTTTCCACGCGGAATTGCCTTTTTTAAACAGCGGATTTTTAAAAATTAACGCTGATATCCTCGAAAAAGCGGAAGATTTTGACCCCTGAAGTAGGTAATTTAAGTACTTAGTTAAGTGAGTTTTTGACCTATAGGACTGGGTATTAGAATTTGGTTTTCACTTGTGTTGGTTGTTATGTCTAGTGTGTAGGCTAGCATAGTTTTGGTTCATAGGGTCTAGTGAGTAGGTAAGCATAGTTATGAATTCAGGTGTTTTATGAGCGTCTGTATTACTGTGTTTTGTTTTGTGCTATAATGAATGGTTTTTGATATGTCTGATATCATGATTGATAATGAAATGAATGTATTGTAAATAAACCTGAAGCACTTGTAGAAATCTCACGTGACTGAGCGTCAGAGATTGATGAACGCGAGAACGGATGCGACTGCGAGTCAGTACTGATGTTTGTACACGTTTCAGTGTGTGATGATGGCAGCGCAAGTGTGTACTTGTGTGTGTGTGAGACTGAGAACATACTGAGAGTTTGTTAACGTTCTTAGCTTATCAGTTTAGTGTGGCACACATGGCAACGCACGCAGTCACTACTACGATCATATCAACTAGGGTTTCTCTGGATACTGTGGTAGGTCCATTGCGCGATTTGGTATTTTGAACACAACACGAGGCAGACACACATATTTTGTGAGTGCGCATGCGAGACTAGTGTAAATGACTTGTGAAGATAGACTAATTACACTCCACAGCAATCTCCAGCCCCTTCCCTATACCTAAAAAGGGACACGGACTTAAAAGGTAGCTTGAAACTAGACTGGCACTTGACTTGCACGTTGGATGGGCAGTCCGCTGAGTCTGACCATCTGATAACAAGCCAGCCTGGCTGGTAAAAGCTAGCTAACCAGAGTCCGGTTACATTACTTATATATTGTTATAATTAGCTTGATCAGTCCTGAGGATAAAAGAGCTACGGCAATCATAATATATTAAGTAAAATTAACCTAGTAGTATTCGCTCTTCTGTTCACCAAACTATCATGGATTTCTTCCATGTGTTATAAAACCACGTGCGATCCATTCCGACAAACAGGTGAATTGCATGCTCATGGCATATCGCCATGCTTGCTTATTGTTGTGCGTAAAATAAAACTATTACCTCTGCAAGTTGTTTTTCAGCTTCTTCACGCTGATTTGGATCGAGCGTAGCTCTGAGAACCTCAATAAGTTTGTTGACATCCATGATTGCTTGATCTGTCTTCGAAAAGTCGTGGTTCTCCAGAAAAAGAAATCCAACGGCCGCCAACCGCGTGCGATGTCGATGGGTGTCGCGCCAAGAGAGGCTCTTACGTCACAGGTAAAAAGCAAAGCTTATGTCGTAAATATATTTTATTTGATAATATGACCTAAGCGTTACCTTAGGTAACGAAAAATCTAATATTTGATCTGCAGATTGTTGATGAAGTTACAACATCCTCAAGCAGTCCTTGTGCGAGTTTGTCTTACGACAACCTGAATTCGTACTTTCAGAGGAATGAGCCTAAGTCAGCTGATCACAATAATGTGGACTTAATACGACCATTCAGCAAGCATTAAACCTCTCTTACGGCACAGAATCACCATCAGAGGCCACAGCATGTAAGAGGTTATGTAGCAGATGTATTTACAACAACCAAAATAGCTGGCTATGTTTGTTTTGCTATAGTAGCAGCAGAGTTAATCTCTTCCTTACTGATTTGTAAACATGATTGTGGCATAATGTTGCTGATATGTTGCTGCATGGTACCACTTTCGTTGAGTGCAGTATTCACGACGACCACTTTGCAGGGGCGGATCTGGGGGTGGGAGTGGTTACAAAGGGTTCCGGACCCCCCCCCCCCCCCCGACCAAAAATTCTTTAAAATGCTATAACAAAGTCCCTTTTGGGGGTGTTTGGACCCCCTTGCCCCGTTGTTTGATATTTTGGCGATTGGTGAGAGTCTTAAGACATAATACACGCCTTTTCTTCACCCCCCCCCCCCTCCTCCTTTCGCTTTTTGATTTTTCAGCCCCAGTAAAAACAAGGGTCTAGTGTCAGTGAGGCCTTTTGTATCAGGTTAAAGGTCCCAATCAGAAAGTTGGAGCCCCCCCCCCCCCCCCCCCCCCCCCCCCCCCCCCCGAGGTAACTGATCCACCCCTGCTTTGTATGGCTGACTGCATGTCTTTATTTTTCTATTAGGTCTTTAAACAAACGAGCATAGTGTCATGCAGGTGATTGTTTATTACATATATTCTAATTTCTATACACAAAAGTAATTGAAACTGATGCCTAAGTAATAGGGTAACCGCAGGTCTGGAAAAGTAGCATTTACTTTTTAAAATTTATTCTTTAAAGAGTTAATTTTGATTATACTACAAAACATTTTGTGAAGGTCTGTGATTTTGTGCCATACTGCTTAGGCTGTAAGGTTCAAAATCACAGACCAGCTCACAATTATTGACTAATTTTAGGGCATCCACATCACGATCAAACAATCTGGATCGCCTCGAGTCAGATGTCAGCGAGGTCACCCATCTTTTGAAGGAAAATGTGGAAAAAGTGATCCAGAGAGGAGACAAAATAGATGATCTTCAGACTCGTTCAGGTAAATCATAGATGATCAAAATTATCACTATCAGTGACAATTGTCAGTAGCATGTTTTGTTGAGGTGATTCCTGCAGAAATCAACTCAATCAAAAAAGATGCTACCAACAGCCAAAGGGTTAATATTGCTGTGTATTTAACTAATGGATCTTAACACATTGGTAATGCGCATTCGGACACTCAGCATAAAGCAGTTTGACCAGATCTCAAGTGAGTTTAACTTCACAAAAAGGATTGGGAGATTTGGCAAGTCATTGTCTTTTATAGTGATGGGACACCAAAGTGCTCTTCACAAGGGGTGTGTATGTGTGCATGTGTGTTGGGCTGTCATTGGCAGCTTTTGTCAAGGTGATTTCTGCAGGAGGGTTAACTTTAACAGTGCCAGTGTAAGGAAAATGCTACTGAGCTGCAAGAGACATAAACCCTCATGAGCCCACTCATTTGCAAGGGCTCATGAGGATTTCTATCTCTTGTTAGTCCCTGTATCTTTATACCTAATTTGTGCCGTTTACATCTGTGTTTTTGGCACGAATGTCAGCTAGTGTGCAGTTATTTCCAACACAAAATGTATGATCACTGGCAGCTGAGAGGGTTGTGTTCTGCCTGATGAGCGAAAGTCCTCAGGCTGATATCAGTCCTAGTTGGCCCATGTGCAGCTGTGCATGGGCCAGCTAAGGCTTATGTCAGCTGGAGGACGTTTTGTCTGCATCGGCCAACTAAATCTGACATCAGTCCAAGGATTTTCTGCGCACTGTTCAGGTACCCATTCTGTTGCAGAGGAGCTGCAGGTTGGTGCCACCCACTTCAACCGCCGCGCCAACCAGGTGCGCAGGAAGATGTGTTGGCAGAACTGCAAAATGACACTCATCATTGCCTTCGTCGTTTTCATCATTATTGCGGTCATCGTTATCATCATTCTAGGTAAGCAAGGATGACTGAATGTAATAAATTAGAGAAAAAGAGGTAACTGTTTGCCCTTGTATATCCAGGCTAATGTAAGAAGTAGGTGGAGCAAAAAAAGTGACATGAACCAAAGATCGTAGATCTAGTGGGCCCAGCATAAAAACTGTTGTTGTTTTTGGTATGAGGCCAACTAGATCCATGATCTATGTTATCTGATAGTGAATCACAGTTCTCTCCCTTATTAAATTAAGAAAAGAAACTATACTTGTTGTGAGTAAATCGTAAATGTGATGACATTTCTTTGAATTTTCTGTTAATCTTCACAAGTCTATTCCATTGCTCTTTCCTTTCTCTTCTTCTTTACTGGTTGTAGAGAACATAACTGATGCGAGATTTTGTTCACTTTGATATTTTCAAAAGTTGATTGTGAGATATTCAGACATCTGTTCAAATCAGTTGCTTTGAAGAATCTTTTTAGTGGAAAAAGTGCACGTGGCTTTTACATGTACAGAAAAAGTCAGAATAGCCTTTGGACTTTGACCATTGAAATGATGGGATGCATATACAGTACCAGCGGCTGCATGCACAAGGGGGTTAATTGTGTTTTACGTATTCTGTGTGCAGTGGAGCTGAAGCCGTGGGAAAAATCATCTAGTGGAGGAGGCAACGCAACAGTCCACTTAACCGCCACCTCACCACAACCCTAGTGAAGTACCATTGACAGATTAACCCTTATCATTCGGAAAACACCATTATGTGAAATAAGTTTGACTAAAATAGTTCAAGGGTAGTGCCTGAATAGCTTGCGCCAAGCTGTTTTGGCACGACCCTTGAACTAAAGCCATTGGTCTATATCCTTTTCCATAAGTATCATAATGTAGCTTGCATATAGTAGTGAACAAATTTGAAGCTTTTAGCCCCAGTATGATATGGGTTAAAACTTAGCCAGAGTGATCAAAACAAAATCCAAAGATTGAAAGTAGTAGTACTAACAATACCAATGAACTCTTTGTAGCAGTTTTGTGTGTATGTGTATGTTTTTTCGTAAATAGAGGAATGTTTTTTAGGTTGGGGAATATGGGGGGTGGGGGGGGGGGGGCGGGTGGGGGTGGGAGGGGGGTGGGGGGGGGGAAGGGGGGGTGGGGGAGGGGGGGGGTAGTAGTAATAGTTGACTGTTCTATCCACATTTTTAGACTAGCTATTTTAGTGAGTTCTAATAGTAACATAGTTTACTGCTACCTAGTTTCTGTACCTTTTTTAATTGAATTTTTAATGGGCACAGCGAAGTAGAGGTTTAACCCTTTTCATCCTGATACTCCCATTGCTTGAAATAAATTTGACTATGATAGTTCAAGGGTGGTGCCAGAATAGCTTGGCGCCTCTGGCGCCAAGCTATTCTGGCACCACCGTTGAACTAAAATGTTTGATCTATCTCCTAATCTGTAATGTAGCCTTCATAGGAGAATAAGCAATAAAAAAAAAGAAAATCAGCCTCAGGATGTAATGGGTTATTCAGATCAGTGTACTCCTTACTTGTTTAATTGTTGTCAGTGAATCTAGGCATGAAATTTTTCCTAAGCAGTTGGTGGAAATCTGACTTTCTGAAAGTCATGGGGGTCATAAACAACACAGATTTAAGTTGATGAGAATCGCTCATATACCATAGCTGCCAACCCTCCTGATTTTTTTGGGAATTTCCCGATTTTTTTTCAAGTCCCGATTTTCCGTTTTTTTGTACATTTTTCCAGATTTTTAAGCTTTGTTTTAAAATTCGAGGCATTTTGGCGTACCGCTCAGGGTCAAGCGCCTGCAGTTGAGAGCCTGCCACTATACTGTACCGCTAAGCTTTCGGGGACCCACAGCCATTCTTGATTACGCATGCGCAGCAAATTTGCATCCATTCTGTGTTTGTTCCGGTTCCTTCGAAATTGCCCTGGTCTGGAGCACATGCTTAGCGATTTTCACAAGTGTTATTTTCGATTTTCAACAAAATGATGCCTCCAAAGAAGAAGAAGTGGTTGGTGAAGTTCCATCCAGAATACAAGCGTTCCTTGCATCGACGAATCGAGAAAGGGCTAACACTTTGCCTTTTGTAAAATGTGCCGGGCAGACATAAACATCGCTGCACAGTAAACCTAGGCGGGCTGACGCGCACTGTGTTTGATTATTCGGCTGGAGCAAGGTGCATACCCCCCCCCCCCCCCCCCCCCCCCCCCCCCAACCCCGTTGTTTGATTTTTCGGCACCTAGAAGCAAGGGCTAGCGTCGTGGAGGCCGCAGCTCAGGATTTTTGTTGCCTCAAGGTTGGCAGCTATGATATACGAGCCATGAATTATCTCTTGAGCCCCAATGGTCATGAGAATATATGTAGGTACCGTAAGACTAAGAGGTTTGAGTCAGACACATTTTAACCCTTCGACTGTTGGTATCAGTTTTTGTCATGATGATTCCAGAAGGAATCACTGCGACAATAACCGCTACTGATAGCCAAAGGGTTAAGTTAAATGGCGCAATTTTTCCAGAATTTCAGGATCTCATGCCTGAAATCACAAAATATATAACAGTACACATGCTTTATATTCTTTTCAGAGTTGATGAGTTTTTAATACACATGTATATATTTGTGTCCACATTTTTGTAGTTATATTTACACGTACTCATCTTTTATTGTTATGTGGTTGACGGTCTTCAGTCCTGGAGACTGATTCAGCTTCTTTAAAATCCCAGAAAGCTGAGTTGCAGCTTCTTGGTTCAGACAGTAAACAAGCCCTTTGACAGCCTGTTCCATCTGCAAGAAACATAAATTCCCATGAGCTCCTGCTTCTGCAGGGGCTCATGAGAATTTATGTCTCTTGCTGGCCATGGTTTATGGTGCATACGTAGCCTGTGGACCATTTTCAGCCATTTCACTAATTTCAGTTTTCCGCACTGTCACCCATGTGATTGTTATAGTTTGCTGTTCTGTAATTGTGATATTAAACTCAAAACTGTAAGGTCTAAAATCACAGACAGGACACATGAGTACAACTTTGAAATCAGGACCAAACATGTGACTGCCAAGAGTGTGATAACCATCAAAGAAAGAAACAGGTTTGAAAGAACGAGCACAAGACAGTAAATAGCATGTTTTGAAAGGACGAGCGCAAATTAATTTTCTGTTTTGTGCTCACCCTTTGAAAGTGTGTTTCAGAAAGAACAGTTTTTGAAAGAGTGAGCACAAAGCTGTAGAAAAAAACATTATGATTTGGAAGGATGAACATAAAAAGTTTACTGTTTTGTGCTCATCCTTTCAAAGCATGTTTTTTACTTTTTTTCTTTGTTGGTTATTTCTGTGCAATTTGTGGACATTCCATGGTACATGGGACGTTGTTTACTTACATACTGCTTGCAGACTTTAATTCCACTATGCGCAAGTAAATCATGGTATGAATCTATGATGTAATCCAACTGTGTATATCATGTACAAAAAAGGTTGAGTTTGTATTTACGTTGTGATATGATAGTTTTTGACAATCTGCTTCTTTGATCACAAGTCTTCTCTCATTTGTTTGCTGTTATTTCTGGAGGAAAAGTGTTTAATTGTTTTGCTTGTCTGTGACTTTGGACCTTATGGCTCAAGCCATCAAGTCCAAATTCACAAATCAACACACATAATCCTTTGTTTGTTCTTGACTAGAGCCTGCAATATTAATGAAATGTACACTAATACAGCAGCACCTGTTTTGAGCTACCACCCTTAACCCTTATCATCCTGAAACACCCATTGCTTGATATGAATTTGACTGATAGTTCAAGGGTGGTGCCAAAATAGCTTGGCGCCTCCGGCTTGAACTAAAACAGTTGATCTATCTCCCAAATTGTAATGTAGCCTTACTAGGACCATAAGCAAATTTTTACAAAATCAGCCTCAGGATGTAATGGGTAAAGAGAGGTCACATCATTAACGACCATCATTGAGGTGGCTGTAGCTGTGACTGTGGCTGTAGCTGTGCTGTAGCTGTGACTGTGGCTGTAGCTGTGATTGTGGCTGTAGCCACCTAAATGATGGTCTTTAATGACAGGTGACACTGTTTTGCCCTTTAGGACTTCTCTTGAGAGAGCACCTGTCTTTTTAAGGCCACTTTTTTCTAGCAAAAAAAAATGTGGTTGCTGAAAACATGTCATACTGTAGCATCATGGATCAGTCAGTGTAAAGGTATGATGTATCATTGTCAGCAGCTGTATGTATCATAATTTTGTTCGTAGGACATGTTTACCTCAGATGGTAGAGCGATGGAATCCCATCCAAGGCGTAGCTGGTTCAAACCTCACTGATTAAAAAAAAAAATGTTCACTCTTTTCTAAACCTAATCTTTGAGATGTTTGTGCTGAAATTGTTTAGAGGTTTTGAATAGAATGTTGGAAGGGTTTTGTGAGTAGGAGAGCATCAGCATTAAAGATGATATTAATTTTTTTATTATTTTATTTTTTTTTTTTTGGGGGGGGGGGTGCGGGAGGTATTTTTATCCGTAATGTGAGAAATGAAGGACTTGTGCTTTCTCGATTACTGTCAGACTTGCTGTATTATTAATATAATATTTTTCAGGGTATTGTTTTGTATTTTTATTTTTCAATCAGAGTTTACATGTATAAACAAAGTCAGCGTAAACATTATTTTTATAATTGTTCAGTCTATGATGTAAAAACTGTGTGTGCCAAATTCATACCTGTTTTACTTTCAAAATGCTATAAAGCTGGTGTCTACATCAATATTATTTATGACAGACGATTTTCTGGACATCGAAAGTATGTCAAAGTTGCAGGTGTTTCATCGAAACAGTATCTGAAAAGACCAGACAGACATGCGATATCGCATGTTTGTCCAGGCTTTTAATCCACTGTTCGTGTTGAAACCCGTTCAGTTTTAACCCATTTAGCCCCAACGACATACAGCAATGGATGGGCCATGATAATTCAAAGGTAGTGCCAGATTAGCTTGGCACCTTCAGGCAGCAAGCTAATCTGTCACTACCCTTGAATTATCACGTTCCATCCATCTCCTGCAGCTGGTATATAATTGTTAAGTGACACCTTCAAACTTTAAGAAATGTGGCCTTTGGGCTAAAAGGGTTAATGTAGGCCTACTTCTTGTTTCCGAACGTCTGTTCGCTTGTTGCAGTTCCCGGTCAGGACCGATCCACTTTCTGCAGTTGGCGCTAGATGTGCAATGCGTGTTCCGGTGCGTGTCTGGTTATGAAACTGTTTAGGGTTATGTGAAAGAAGTGAAAGCTGAATGTGTTTTCAAATACAGACTCATAATAATTACGTTCATATTTACGTACATCATTTTGTACTTTTTCTGTTTTTACAACTTTATTCAGAAGAAAAATAAATTTATGATAATTACTTTTCAGTTGTTACTGCAGTTCTTGGGTTGTGACGCGTGGGAGAGTGTCAAGTGAGTGTGAGCAAAAGTTTGTGGTGCCGATGTCGTCCATCCTGTTGCACAGGGCCCATAACTCCTTCCTAGTTTGCAAACGACTAAGGAGTTCTAGGCCGTATGCAACAGGATGTAGCTGGTCTGCTTAGCCCGTCCCTGGCTCGAGGAGTTAAATATTTTGTTGCGTTCTGGGAAAATTTGTTGTTCTTGTTCTTTCCATTAACCCATATCATACTGAGGCTAAAAGCTTCAAATGTGTACACTGCCATATGCACGCTACATTACAGTACTTACAGATAAAGATATAGACCAGTGGCTTTAGTTCAAGGGTAGTGTCAAACTTATTTCACACACTGGTGTATTCCGAATGATAAGGGTTAAGAGTCAGGTTCTCACGAACGATATTGAATCTGCGTTGATGTACAACCGGGCAGTGGCAATAAAAGTGGGGATCAGTAAAATGCAGTAGTAAAAGGTACTGGTTAAAAGGTAAAACTATGAAGCGGAATCACGGCGGGGTGGGGGCTGGCTGCAGACGGTGAAAACTGCAATCGAGGCGGGCCCTGAAGGAGTCGAGGGAGGGAACCGATGACGTTGCTGGCAGGTGGTTCCAATCCCTCGGTGTCCGGGGGAAGTGTTCAGTTCACTCTTTCAATTCGCCGTATCGTTGCTACTAATGTATTAATTATGGTATGTACCTCTTCAAGTGTGAACGGCACACAAGCGTTGCTTTTTTTTTTTTTTTAATATCACATTTCACTATCTTCCTTTCCGACATAGAAGAAAATGCTAAGTACAAACGGCTAGTGAAATCCAGAGCAAAAAGGGGATTGTCAAGCGTGTACACTGCAGAGAACAACACATGGGAGAAAGAAACACGCATAGGAAAGACAGTTACAACGCGATTTATAATATTTCCAGTTAAAACTCTTTCAAATTAGACATGCAAGCTTTACAAACAACTTGTGGGAAGTCGGCGTCTGCCTGGCGTCGGGTTTCCTTTTCACAGAGTTCGAAGGTTCTGAACAAAAATTTGGAACACCTCCCACACCCCCACTGACCCCCTTCCCGGGAGGTGACTGATCCGCCCCTGGCAAGCATCAGTATTTATCATCTTTATAGTTTGATACTGATGCTTATGTTGCAAGCTATAACCACCACTCTTCCAGTGGACGTAAATTTTGTTTGAAATCGCCTGTATTGACTTCAGTGTCAGAGATCCCCGGGCGTCCGAAAGGCGAACATGGATACTAAGTGGTTGCAGCAAGAGGCATAGATCCTCATGAGCCCCCGCAACTGCGGGGGATCATGATGATCTATAATTTTTTCAGGTGGGTGGTGTTCAGTTTTTTTTTTTTTTTTTCTGCAGTGAGTGCGCTCAGTTATACATCGCGCGCGATGGTTCTAAAAACAGTAATAATAATAATAATGTAAACGAATGTGCCGCATGACGGGCGCTGCCTTTGTCGCTTCTCAGTCTTACAAGTACTGTCATTGTCAGTTCAACTCGGGATTTATGTGTTCATACAATGGCATATTCTGTGGACGATGTGGAAAACACTCTCTTTACATCCACTTCAATATTCCACTTGTTGTACAGGCGTGTCATGGACAGATAGTTCGTGAAACCATTCGCCGCCACAAACTTGGTTGCCTCTTCGTTTTCTATTGGCTGCGTGAAGATGACGTCCTCTCCACGTGGCACGAAGGACGCCATCTGGCAAAAGAGCGCATGCGCGATGTTTTTGTCGTTTGCAAAGAGCGGATACATTTTGAAACCGACGTCTGCAGGCCGCAAGACTGAATACCCACAGACCTTCCCGTTCTTCATTGCAGCGAAGGATTTCGCTTTCTCGAACATCGCCCAGTTGCGGAGATATTTGGGTCTTGGAACTGTGTGCAGTTCGGAATCGTAACTCAAGACATCTCCAAACTCTGCTTCTGTGATGGTTACAATTTCCAGTCCGTCAACTTTGGGCTGCGTTCTGATGAACTCTGGATTCACGGGACCCTGGTTGTAATGAAGAGTGTAAGATGGTATCGTCCAGCCAAACTGCGCGTAGAAGGTGATACGGTTGGACAGAGAGGTTCCGCCCACGTTCCGGTCACGCATGACGTCCATGACGCTTCGAAACAGTTGACGACCGATGCCCAGTTCCCTGTATTGCTCTTTGACGATGTTCATGCCTGAGGAAGCCACTTTGTCGCCGTGAGCAAGGATTCCATTGTGACCTGAAGTAAAGTTGAAGAATAGTTTGTGTGCTGGTCTGTGATTGTAGACCTTACGGCTGCATAATTACAGACCAGCACAAATCTGGGGGCTTGTCCATGAAGGAAAAGTATTTAATATCGCCCAACAGCAGGAGGCAGAGAACCTGAAGAGCATCTTCATTTGCATGGGCTCCGGAGCTTCTGTGTCTGGCTGACCATACATTGCAGATTTGTTAAGAATTTGTATCTATCGGTAATGCAGCAGAACGTGTTTTGAGCGACCACTCTTATCAGAGATCACCTGTCGTTAAAGACCATCATTTATGTGGCTTTTACCACCTTAATGTCGTCTTTAATTACATGTGGCACTTTTTGCCCATCAAAACTTCTCTTCTGAGAGCATCTCTGCTTTAAGGTCGAAGTACTCACATGCACTGTGATTTTAAATCCATGAAAATGCTTTAGGAATGTCTTCTTTACGTTCCCTTGAGTCCCAGCCCCTCACTAGACACAGTGCCTACCCTGCCCAAGCTCCCTAACATTCGTTATAATTTAAAGTATGCATGCGTATTTTTGTGTTTGATAAGATAGTCACTCGTGTCTGCATCCTTTAGACCAAGTGAGTGTTTGAAGGGTTACAAACAGTTACGGATTTGGAAAGGCCATCCATTTTTGACCGAAAAGTCAAACTGAGACAGATCTGCGCTCGCCGGTTTTAATTATGCACCAACACACTTTCCACATCCGTGACTGTAACCAAATCACAGTGCATTTAAGTACTTCTACCTTTTAAGCAGAGGTGCTCTCAGAAGAGAAGTTTTGATGGGCAAACAGTGGCACAAGTCATTAAAGGCGATGATTGCTGATAATAGGTTCTACTGTACCAATATTTCGAATTATTTGAAAGCGAGGGGGTGAAGGTGGTGTTCGCTCTTGAAGTAATCTAGCGAAAAACTTTGACGTAAATCTGATATCTCACCAATGATCTGTCCGTCGCTGGTGACAACCACCAGCAAGCCAGAAGGGTCGGTATCGAAGACGCATTCCAGGTAGTCTCGCTCCATGTTCCATTGATTCTCCGCCAGGAGGGCGTACAGACCATCAAGGTCATTGCGCCTCATCTGACGGATCTCGTAGTCGACCTTGGCTTGACCTTGATCTTTTCTTTGACCTTGGCATTTGGCGATGGTATGGAGCAGGCGAAAATAACCCCTTGACAAAATTGTGAAAAGATTTTGATTAGACTAAACACATTTGAGACGTACTGCCGTCGGATACGCGGCGTTACTTCGATGTATCCGGATGCTGTGTGCCTCGAATAAGTTAAGTATGATTGATTTTTCAATGTAAACTTTTTTGGCGTCATAGGCAGAATTGTCGGTGTAACACGCCAGAATGACCATTACGCCAAATCACCTCGGGGTCAGGTTGGTGTGACAAGTTCGCCTGAAGGGAGTCATAACACGCCGAAATGATCTCAGTACACATAGCAAAGGGAATGACTCAGCGCAGGACAGACAAACGGTTAGGCCCCCTGCCTCATCCAGTCCAGTCGCCAGCCCACAGAAAATACGCAGATAAACTATGATAGCAAAATGGACATACACAGATCGACCCGGCTTCATTATGGCGTGCCACGTCAGCGTACTGACGACCACAAGCAACCTATCCTGTTAAAACAAGGCCGTCGCTCCTTCGTTGCAGAAGTGATGGCCTTGTTTTAACCCTCTGGCTGTCAGTAGCGGTTTTAGTCGCGATGAATCCTGCAGGAATCATCGCGACTAAAACCGCTACCGTCACCACAAAGGGTTAACAGGACGCAAGCAACCCTACCATGGTTCATGGACTTGCATTATCATGGTCATTACCCATGCATCAACCTTCAAGAATTTAATGGGGCCTAAATAATTGAATAAACAAAAAAAAACTGAATACACAAAAACCTCGAAATATTTATTATGATTTGTTATGTTTCATTCGGATAAATTTTTCGCACTATGCAGGATTGCTTTAAAAACTTATTTTTTGGGTGGGACATTTGTTTGGGGTTGTTTTTGTGCGCTGGTCTGCGATTTTGAATCATACGACTAAGACCCTTAAGCCCCAATCCCCGATCAGCACAAGATGTGTAGTACATTAGAACCTGTTTTGAACAACCACATTTTTGTGCAAGGAAAAGTGGTGTTAAAAGACAGGTGCTCTCGCAAGAGAATTCTCAGTTGAAGGTAAAAAAGTTGTACCTGCCATTAAAGACCATCATTTAGGTGGCTATATACATCTAAATGATAGTATTTAACGACAGACGATCTTTTAAAAGGATGGTCGCTCAAAACAGATTCTGTTGTACAAACCTTAGTCTCGGAAATTGCAGACTAGCACATAATATTATTTTCCAAAGACAATGACGGAACCAATCGACCACCCAACAAATAAACGAACCAGAACATTAAAAGGTTAATTTTTACCTTACTCCCCAACGCAGGCCGAAACGTTGCAAATTCATCTTTCTCTAAAACGACTGACTACAAGAACTAAATGCAATGCCTCTTGAATATTACGTTTTTTTCCCCTTCTTCTTCGCTGTGTAACGACTGACTGCTAAATTAAAGAACAGACTGACAATATTCAGTTTTCAATTTTAGGTTAGATAGTCTGAGAATGTTTCGCACAAACACCGTTGTCGATAACGCATGGAAGCAATGTGTATAGCCGAAGATAATGAAAGGAACGAATATGTAGGGACTGAACCCTTATCCTTCAACATTCTGTCGGGTTCTCATGACTCTTGGTTGACCACATACGCCGGCGGCTGACGAGTTCAGTGCGAAACAGCCCCTTGCGCGCGCAGTGCACTACTTACTCTACACTCGAATTGCAGACAGTTCAAGTGTAGAGTGAGTAGTGCACTGCGCGCGGATGGGGCGTATCAACGCTGAGCTGGTCAGGCGCCTATCATTGACCAGTAGATATGTTCGTCAATAGAGAATAGGTCACCGGGGTCAGATTAATAACTGATGGGTCAGGGGGTGTAGCCTGCTTGATATCTTCATTGAAAAAATGTGTCTTTTTTTTGGTCTCGTCTACGCGGAACTAGTATGAGTAGGTCTTATGGTAATTTGTTCTTTGTTTATTAGTTTGACTTTGTGCGTGTTTGTCATGCTAGTTTGTTTAGTTCATTTGGTTTGTTGCCGCGTGTTAACCCGTAGCGTTTGTTACGCATTTGGTCAGAAGTGTACAAGTGAGGGGGTCTATCTGGTGAGTACCCCCAGCAAACAGTACGGGAAATCTCTTGTTTGCAAGTATTATGTTTTACTTGTATGTATGTATATTTGTAGTTAGTCTTGTAGTTGTTAGCGGCAACGGCAGGTTTGTAAAAAGGCTGATGACGATGTCAATGCCTTAACCGTTGTAAAATAAAGTTTCATTAATTCTTTGATTCTATCTCTCTCTCTCACACAAACACAAACACAAACGCAAACACACGCGCACGCGCGCGCACACACACATACACACACACACACACACACACACACACACACACACACACACACACACACACACACACACACACACACACACACACACACACACACACAAACTGAACAATTTGTTTTATATTCTTCAAATACATCATAGCTGTGATCACGCCTTGTTGAGCTCTGATCTGGTGGAAATGCCTCCATTAACTATTGTCACAAAGATCAATAGTCATCAAGTTCATCAGTATTGGAAGAGTGATTTTATATAAATTAGAAAACAATCTTTTTATCTTTTCTCACCAAGAAACCCATAATATTTAAGGCTTTCAATAAATCATTTTTTCATCAAACGCTTACAGAAAATGTTCAGTGTTCCGAAATGTTTGCGAATGTACTCCCCAGATAGTAAATTACAAGTACACTTCTAAGTACTATTCAAATGAGATGCTTAGCATCTCATTTGAACAGAAGTGTATTTGTGGTGTACTCCCCCAGTATGATTATCTGAGGAGTATACTGGCAAACGTTATTTCTTTTTCCAGAGTTGTATTTTAAAGTAAATTCAAACTGTCCAGAATTCACAATTCCACCAAATTTTAACTATTTTAACCCATTCAACCCATCCCTCGCTAACAGGAGATAAAAATTAATAGACCTTAACACTTTGAATGTGAAGCAAAAACAGCTTGGCGCCACTAGGCTACACTGAAAACACCCTTGAACTATCATGACCGAGCTGTCTTAGGAAACGTATTGTGGTCTTCAGACGACAACTTCAAAAAGAGAAGGTTCGACCATTTTAGTTCAAGGGTGGTATGATCTGCAACCTTAGGACTCAATGTGTTAATAAAATATTCACAGGCATTTTACCCCATGACCCACGGACTCATTTCCCAAATGTTGAGGGTGTTACCTAGCGACTTTGTACCGGCCGTACCGTTCAGGCGCCAAGCTTATCTGGCACTACCCTAGAATTATCAGTCAATCCATCTCCTGCTGTAGGACGTTGGGGCTAAATGGCTTAACCTAGAAACGGGTCATTTTCATTTGTCCAGATTTTAATCATCACCATACACACTGTCCCCTGTGGTGCCCATGTAAGCTCCCCAGTTCTGCTTCGCCTTCGGCAAAAATCGCAGTGACGATATCGGGCTCTCATTGGCCAGTACTTTCATCCGCTCGTGCACGGTGATGTTTGCAGACACGTGCATTTGCTGCTGCATGTAATCTTCCAGTGTGATTTTGTAGATGTCTGTGTCGAATTTCATCTTAACGAAGTGGGCATGCTCGTCGCGCATGACTCCCACGGACAGCAGGTTAATAAGTAGATCAAGCTTCCCATCGCCGTCCACGTCACCAAGAGCTCCTGGCAAATATGAAGATGAGAAGAGTAATTATGAATAAATAATTAGGCTGACAGACATCGAGAAAAAATAAAATGATCACTTCATATGATGATAATTATAAAAAAAAATCACGATTGTTGATTATCAAAATTTAAAATTTCACTCAAAAATTGGGAGAAACAAAATATTTTGGTATTACATTTGTATAAAAAAAAAATCAAATGAATGCAGTGGTTTGGCTTCAGTCAACTTAAAGTGCGTCATATCTCCTGTGTCTCGCGTCACATAACCTTTAATCCTTTGCGTGTCGGTAGCGGTTTTAGTCGCGATTGTTCCTTCAGGGAGTCATCGCGACTAAAACCGCTACCGACATGCAAAGGGTTAAACAATTCAAAGGCCTTGAGGACTGATCAAAGAAGCTGTGGCCAGTATACACCGGGACTCGTGTCCAATATTCCAAAGGCACACATGACAATTTCTGGACTTTTTCAGTTATAGTTTCAAATTTCTGTACTTGTGGTAACAAGAGCACTGCCGAGCTGTACATGACTTTTGTACCTAACTCTTGCCCAGTCATACTTTCATATAGGTTATTAGTTATTATTATTTGAGTTTAACGCCGAGTAGGCAACAAATGCCATCTCACGGCGGTACTTTAATGTCACGTCAGTGGGCCAAGGAGGATGTATGGCACAAGATTAACACTTCCGCGGACAGCCACATCAGGATACGCGGCATCAGCGTAAAAAAAAAGTTATACCACATAGGGAGAAGGTATGGCTAGGTCATACCCCAGTAGCAAAACCTCTTCGTGCCCATAACGGCCGCAGTGGGCCCGCGCACAGCCGTGAACGGGCCCACTGCGGCCGTCGTGGGCCGGGGGACCTTTGCTTGCTGGGAGCTTGCCCCTTCCTAGCCCCCCAAGTGGCTTTCTACACCACTGTACAGACCTGTTGTGCGATCGTCAGGCTGCACCATAATACAAAACGGGATGCCGTCTTTGACGTCTTTTTTGCCGCGTGACCATGGAACCTCGTTTTCTTCGGTGCTGACGTTACCATACTTTGCATATACCTTTCTGGCTCTCTCTCGGTCACTTGCCGTCAGTTCTGAATACAGAAGAATTCATTGAAAGATGAGCAAAGAAACGGCAGCTTAGTGCCTAATATAAGGTAAGATAGAAAAAAAAAAATCAAATAGAAACAGACACAGCATAAAACAGAAATGCATTAGGAAGCGTTCAGGATGAAGCGAATCAAAGAATCAGCAGAAAACTGACTGAAAATAGAACACCAAAAGACAGATTGTTTACTATTAAGGCCCTTAACTGACGAAATCAACTGTATCTTATTGCAGTTTCGCAATATTATTTGCAATTTAACCTTTGTTGTATTTTCAAATGAAGCCAGTTTACACGTATGACAGTACACGCACGCACACACACAAACAAACACAAAGTCAAAACCAAGCAGACGAAGGATGTAACCAACTAACCAGCAAACAACAACACATGTTCACCACTCGCCCCCCCCCCCCCTTCCACACACACACACACACACACACACACACACACACACAAACACACACACACACACACACACACAAACAGAAGAACATAAAACAAGCAAGCACAACTTGAACAAACTTAAACTGGAAACATTCATTCCAACATAACTTATATTAACGAGCAAAGAAAATGCAGAATTTTTAGAATGTCGCATTTCTTTCGCTCGTCAATATAAGAACCTACTGTAGCGGTATTTCTTCGCGCCCCTCTCCCACAATTTGATGGGATGCGTCATGGTCGTGCGGTCAAGCGCGAAGAGCTCTGCGTTGTATACTGTCTGATCCGACTCGCACTCGACATAATCCTCCATTGTCGGCGCCTTGTTGGGCAGAAATGAGTCAAAGGTCATGTCCTGGAGCTTCATATCCTCTCGCTCGTGCAACTCGTAAAGACGATCTCCAACTTCGCGTCGAGTAATCTGAAAGAAAAAAAAAGACACCCAAACCAGTGAGCATAACCCCAGTAGCAAAACACCTTCGGGCCCACGACAGCTGCAGTGGGCCCGAGGACCTTTGCTAACTCGGAGGATAGTTGGACCGACAGCCGTGCGCAGGCCAACTGCGGCCGACTTCGATACTGTCACACGGAGTGAAGAGTTTGTAGGTAATGCTCAACTCGAAACAAAGCTCAAGAAACCACGAACGTTCACTGGTCTGCTCTGAAAGAGAAACACGACAGAACGTGGCAAAACATTGACTGCAACCGCCATAATCTGCAACCATGACCCATGTCCCCTCTCTCGGCATCGGAAACGTATTTGGTGTGCGAAATGCCGGTTCGCGGTGGCTCGCATTTCTGCCTTCAAATAGCCTTCTCGAGAATAATTATGCGATAATCCACTTAAAAAAATATTTTTTTAGCCTATATATCAATTTTCTATACGTCCTCGGAACACTCACAATTCGTTGTATGCCTGTGGCGCCGTGGATGGCCCCTCTCTCCATTGGATCCCTGCCCAAGCGGCCCTGCACTCTGAACAGGAAGACATCCCGGTTTTTGGAGTTGGTGCGCGCGATGAGATCGGAAGTGACGTCATACTTGCCAGTTGTCATGTTCCACAGTATTGTGCCATCCCTTCCGTCCAGAATGATTGTCTGTAAAATCGATGTATTAATTTATTGATCTTTTTATATTATTATTATTATTATTATTATTATTATTATTATTATTATTATTATTATTATTATTATTATTATTATTATTTACGTTAAAAAGTGAACTATAAACGCTGCACACATTGTGAGCTCTTGCACGCGGATAGAGAGTGAAGTGAGTCTGGTGGTGGTCAGTGGGGCGGGGTGCGGGTGGGTGAGTGTATTATATATTCATGAGTGTTCAGAAGGCTGAAACGGGATTGGATTTTAGATTTAGTAGTCTTGTCACAACTGATTACCCCCTTCAATGGAGAGAAAAAAAAAAAGAACAATACATTACTGCGAGAGGTACAGATCATCATGAGCCCCCGCAAATTGCGGGGGCTCGTGAGGATCTATGCCTCTTGCTGAAACCACCACCATTGTTCTTAGGACGTCTGGAGCTCGTTCGCGTTGAACTGACCCAGATTTCAGGCGTACAATGTACACACAGTGGCAGTAAAGGGTCACCATGCAATATTCTACAACGACTTAACTCATTCGCGGCCAGCCACAACCGGATGCGGCTTACCTCGAATGAGTTAAGAAGCAGCGCAGTCAGTTAGCACAAGTTCTCGGGAAAACTGCCCGGGGACTGTTTTGCTCAGCGGCTTGGTCGATCCCAGATAGTCTGAGCTTTGTAACTATAGTCTACTCAGCGTCAAGCATGACATCAGCTAGCAGACGAACGCCTTACTTCAGTGGTGTTGTAGTGGGGCCAGGCGCCCCAGCTCCAGTGAATCATGAAGTCCAGCACGCCGTCATCGTTGAAATACCCGGGAGCAGGTGTGCTGAAACAGAGAGCGACATAAGCCTACTCGTCCTACTTAAACTGGGCCGTCCCTCTATGGACGAATGAATGACGCCCCTCTTTCAACAAAGTGCGATATACTTCGCAATTGTCCCCAAGAACGGAAGTATAATATGGCCTTCAAATGTTTCCTAGGTGGGCATTGAATTATAAGGAATGGAACAAGTCTGATAGATTTACCAGTGTTACCCGAGGCCCATTTCACGTTTAAAGCCATTCCATTAACCCGTTCAGTGCCAGCTGACGCACTACTGTGTTTCTGCAATCTTCGTTAATTCAACACAAAAACAAGATGGATGAACCATAACCCACAAAGTCCCTTCTATATGAGAGCTGTCCTCGCTGTCAATGGTCTCTACCTTTTGTCTTTGACCTGATTCTGATGTTGAATTATCTCCTTTTGTAAAAGTATCGCAGATCAGCCAATGCGTCAGTGAGTTCTATAAGGGGCGCAGGACATACACGTCATTGATTTGTCAAACGTCATTTGTCATGACGTAAGTTTTAGTTTTTACGTAATTTTATATTTTACGTGTATGAGTTTCATTTTCGCTTCATAGGCTTGAGAAAATGGTGACAAAGCTATAACTTCACGGTACAATTTCAGTCTTGCTATAATTTGCGTGAAAGCAGGTTGACTTTACCTAGCTACATGAATACTACTTAAATCAGTTCTATGCAAGATTTGATATTCATGATTTTGAGCATGAGAGGGAACAGGTCAAGGAAATGCTAGTTAGTGGACATAAACACATGCAAAGTGAAGTGATTGTGGTGACTGGAGCGTACTTAAACATACCAACCCAAACAAAGCGTCTGGTGTTAGATCAAATGTGTTAAAATTATGCGCTGAACAACTGTACAGAATTCTTTGCTATATTTTTAACATGTCACTTACCCAGTGTGTCGTTCCCTGTTCGTGGAAGACCTTTTGTATTGTCCCCGTGCCAAAAAAGCAAACTGTATCTGTGATGAATGATTTAAAACCAGTTGCTCTTATCTCGTGGGCAAAGAGGTGTTGATGATGCCATTTTGCATGTTATAAACAACAATTACTCTCATTTAGAAAAACCAGGAGCCTCCATTCGACTGATGTTCTATAATTTTTCGTCTGCTTTTAACACCATTTAGCCACACATACTCTCTTCCAACCAAGTTCACATGAACGTAAATGCCTCTACCATTCTTTAGGTTTGGACTATCTCACTAACCGCCCACAGTATGTCAGAATTAGTTCGGATCTAATGTTAGATGTACTTTTTACCAAAACCGGTGCACCACAGGGGACTGTCCTGGCGCCTTTTTTGTTTTCTTTGTACACAGCAGACTGTAGAGCCACTCATGACGAAATGGACAAATACGCCGATGACACGGCACTGACAGGTCAGATTACAGACACTATCGACAGGAGATCGACGACTTTGTAGAGTGGTGCGATAGAAACTATCTTGAATTACATGTTGGCAAAACAAAAGAGATGGTCATAGATTTAAGGAAAAACAAACATCATCCCGAGCCTGTTGTCACCAAGGGAACAGAAGCGTAGAGTCCTACAAGTATTTAGGTGTTGTTTTTGACAACGCGCTCAACTGGAAACAAAACAGATGCTATTGTGCAAAAAAACGCATACCCGTCTTTACTGTTTGAGAAAACTCAGATCATTTCATGTAAGCACTCAGCGTTTACAGATGTTTTACTGCACCAGTATTGTTAGCGTTCTAACTTTTGTACTGACGTACTTACTTACTTACGCCTGTCACCCCTCCCCGGGTATAGACCATCGACGAGAGACCTCCAGCGACTCCTGTCCTGTGCTTCTCCTTCGATTTTACTCCAGGTGGTTCCCAGTCTCTTGATGTCTGCTTGGAGGTCTCGACGCCAGGTGTTTCTGGGCCTGCCTCTTTTCCACTTTCCCTGGGGGTTCCATGACAATGCCTGCCTAGTGATACTGGAAACTGGCTTTCTCAGACTGTGACCGATCCATCCCCATCTTCTTCACCCAATTTCATTCTCTGCTGTTATCTGCTTTGTTCTCTCCCAGAGTCTGACGTTGCTGATCTTCTCTGGCCAGTGGATTTTCAAAATTCTTCTACGGCAACTGTTTATAAAGATCTGTACTCTGTTGACTGTGGTTTTTGTCAATTTCCAAGTCTCTGCTCCATATAGGAGAACTGCTTTTACGTTGGAGTTGAAAATCCGGACTTTGGTGCGTTGTGACAGCTCTCTGGAACCGCACACTTTTTTCAACTGGAGAAAGGCTGCTCTGGCTTTACCGATTCGTGCTCTGACATCTGCATCAGTGCCGCCTTTTTTGTGTTGTCTATGATGCTCCCGAGATAGGCGAAGGACTCCACTTCCTCCAACGGGGTGCCAGCAAGCAAGACTGGTTCTTCCCTGGTTGCGTTCAGCCTCATTGTCTTTGTTTTCTGTTTGTGGATGGTAAGGCCCACTTGGGACGATATGTCAGCAAGCTTCGTGGTCTTGTCCTGCATTTGTTGATGAGTGTGGGACAGTAAAGCCAAGTCGTCTGCAAAATCAAGGTCGTCAAGCTGTGTCCACAGTGTCCACTGTATTCCACTTCGTCTGTGCTCTGTGGTCATCTTCATGACCCAGTCTATGGCCAGTAGGAAGAGGAACGGAGACAGCAAAACATCCCTGCCTGACACCGGTTCTGACCTGGAGCTCCCTGGTGAACTGTCCTTCGTGGATCACGCGACATGTCATGCCATCGTAGCTGCTCTTGATCAGGCGGACAAGCTTTGTGGGTAAACCGTAGTGTCGTAGGAGTTTCCACAGAGTCTCTCGGTCCACGCTGTCAAATGCTTTCTCGTAATCCACAAAGTTGATGTACAGCGGGGAGCTCCACTCCAGAGACTGTTCCACGATGATGCGGAGAGTGGCGATCTGGTCTGTACATGATCGGTTTTCCTGAATCCTGCTTGCTGGTCTCTCAGCTGGGGGTCAACGGAGCTCTTCATTCTCTCCAGGATGATCCTGTTGAAGACCTTTCCTGGTACTAACAGCAAGGTGATTCCTCTGTAGTAGTTGGAACACTTGCTGAGGTCGCCTTTCTTGGGAAGCTTGATTATGTACCCCTCCTTCCAGTCAGCCGGCAATACCTCCTCTTCCCAGATCTTTCCAAACAGTGGGTACAGCATCTCTACTGTTGTCTCTAGGTCTGCTTTCAGAGACTCTGCTGGGATGCCATCTGGCCCTGCTGCTTTGCCGTTCTTCAAAAATGCCACTGCTCTTCTGATTTCCCGCCTGGGTCTGTCACAGCTGATGGGTAGGTCGGTCTCTGCTGGCTGGATGTCTGGGGGGTCGGGTGGGCTGGGTCTGTTCAGTAACTCTTCAAAATACTCGGCCCATCTGTCGAGTTGGTCTTCTCTTTCTGCAATAGGCTTGCCTTCTTTGTCTTTTACTGGTCTTTCTGTATGGCCATACTTGCCCGACAATCTTCTGGTAATGTCGTAGAGCTGTTTCATGTTGCCGCTGCCTGCTGCCTTTTCTGCCTCTGCTGCCAGGCTGTCTGTGTCTTGTCTGCCCTGATACTCCTCTTCACCTCGCGGTTGGCTTCCGAGTAATCCTCCTGTGCCCTTGCTTTGGCTGCTCTCGTGCGACTGTTGTTGACAACTGCTTTCTTCTGCTTCCTCACTTCTACCTTCTTCAAGGTCTGTGCCGACAGCCAGTGATGGCGTTTCCTGAACCCTACAGTGTCTTTGCAGGTTGAGTTCAGCGCCTCTCTAACTGCCTTCCACTGTTGCTCTGTGGTGACCGCCTCCTCTTTATTTACTAGCTCCTGTAGCGCTTGAAACCGGTTGGACAGCACCAGTTTGAACTCTTCTCTCGCTCCAGTCTCTCTCAGGAGGCCTACATTATAGCGCTGTCTTCTTGTTGTCTCTGTGCGGCTTTTCTTTAACTTGAGCTTTATTCTTAAGGTAAGCAGATGGTGGTCTGAGGCGACAACTGCTCCCCTCCTCACTCGAACATCTTGAAGGGATCTTCTAAATTTTTTGCTAATGCAGATATGGTCTATTTGGTTCTCTGTAGTATGGTCAGGTGAGACCCATGTTGCTTTGTGTATTCTTCTGTGTGGGAAGATGCTGCCTCCAATGACAAGTCTGTTTAGAGCACAAAAGTCTACAAACCTCTCCCCGTTCTCACTCATCTCCCCTAGTCCCTGTTTCCCCATCACCTCTTCGTATCCGGTGTTGTCCTTCCCTATTTTGGCATTAAAATCGCCCGACGATGGTGATGTCTCGCTCCGCACATTTGTCCAAGGCACTCTGGAGTCGGTCGTAGAACTCTTGTTTCTCTTCCTCGTCACTGTCAGTAGTGGGCGCATAACACTGGATGACGTTCAGCTTGTTCTTTTTCTTGGTTCTAAAGGCTGCTGTGATAATTCTTGGCCCAAGAGGTTCCCAGCCCATCAGCGCTCTCTGTGCCACTGGTGACAGCATGAATGCTACTCCTTCTGTATGGGGGGAATTCTCCTCTTCATGACCTGAATACAGAATCATTTCCCCACTTAACAGCCTTTTCTGGCCAGACTGCGTCCATCTGGCTTCACTGATACCTAGCAGGGAAAGGTTGTACTTTTGCATTTCCGCCGCTATCTGGGCGGACTTGAGCAGGTGCGGGGGCTCATAAGGATCTATGCTTCTTGTCGACACCACTTTGAATCCATGTTCCTGGGACTTCTAGGTTTGGTTTTTTAAGTCCCTTCTATTTATAGAACGGACGTTTTAGGACGGGTCGCGGTGGGGCGAATTAAATAGCATGTTCATGATGTCAAAGGCGGGCAGGCTAAACTTCTAACATTTGAAGTAAGAAGATAAAAATTACGTCACGTCTAGTTACGCTAACCTTGCTGCTAAACGTACATTTGGCGCGAAGCGCCGTATGTGCGTATGTATGTGGGTATGTATGTAAACAAGAGAATCTCCGATATTTCTGTACACACAAGCTTGAAACTTGGCGAAATACTTTCTTAAGTGGGTGGCTAAGAGAGCCTCCGAGCATATTGTAATTGTCTTATTGCAGACATAAACAACCCTTTATAGGAAGTCGGTTGATCCAGATTAGAGTTCGTAATTTTTGTCATATTTAGTTGAACTTTTGCATATAGCTAGTTTGGAAAAAGACATTAGATGAGTTTGTTAGCCAGCTGTGTATCCTTTCAACTTCTTTAGTAAAAATGAATTCTTTTCAGAAAACAATTAAAACATTTTAAAAAATTTACTTTTAGAAAAACTCAGACAGTGGCGGTGACGTAAAAGAGGCAACTCCGTCACCACGCAGACACTGACATAATACTCTAAATATGGCGTCTCTCTCTCTCTCTCTCTCTCTCTCTCTCTCTCTCTCTCTCTCTCTCTCTCTCTAACATGCGCGCATCTCCAGGAGGAATAGATCCTCATGCACCGTCCAGGCGCATGAGGACTCTATGCCTCTTGGAGATTTTTGGAGCGCGCGCGCACGCACGCACTAACACGCACACACGCATCGACGCGCTTTCAGATGAGCATGCAGGTGACCCGTGTACTTAGTACAATACAATACAATACAATACAATACAATACAATACAATACAATACAATACAATACAATACAATACAATACAATACAATACAATAATACGTTATTAATCCCTCATTGGGAAATTCACCGTCTGTCCACACAACACATGGCATCATCATTCACTCAGTGAAATAATTAAATAACCCATAACTCTCAATTAAAGATATGAACTGTAACAGACGTATTGTTACCTTTGTAACACTCTTCTCATCAGAAACACTTATGGTGGATTCCCCCTGTGCTTCTGGTGTCAGCAATGTTGCAGTGAACTACTAAAAGGGCTAGTACTAAAGAACTAAAGAATGTTGGCAGACACTGTCTGCTGATATTACTGTTGAAAAGGGTAACAGCCTGAGGGACAAAAGGGTTGGCATAACGTGATGTACTACTTTTGGGTAAACAGGTTAACACATTCTGCTCCAGGACTGAAATCCGCAAATGTTGAAGTTGCCCCCTGAAGACTGTATTACTCTTCTGGAAACAGATCGAGCGTGATAGTTCAAGGGTTGTGCCAGAATAGCACAACCCTTGAACTATCACGCTCGATCCATGTCTTGCGTGGCGTGTCGGAGTTGAATGAGTTAAACATCAGTTCAAGAAGTTCGAATTTTCTCACCTGTAAGACTCCCTTCCGTCAAGTTTAATCCTCCAGATGATTTCAAGCGTCTCGCCGTCAAACAGCACGACATGTCCATCGAAAGAGTTCATGACAATGTCCTTGACCCCGTCATGGTTCATGTCCACCATTACTGGAGGCACCATAACCCCCTTCTCTTCTGCTCTATAAAAAAGTAGGTCAGTAACATAGTCAAAAATTCATTATAAAATTCCGACGCATTTTCTGAAATGTCTCACATCGATTTCCCTAAATAAATTACTGAAAATTTATCAAGTACTTTTAGGCATATCCGCTTGAAACAGTCACATAGACAGTTACTTGATTTGCATGTATGACTGTACGTATACGACAAAAACTAGATCACAGCAATACAGCAATATCCTGCAAAGCGAATAAAATGTAAACAACTGCCGGTCAGCATTAGTATATCGCAGTACCCGGGAGCCATAATAAAGAAAGACCGCGTTACTGGCGATTACGTTATTTTAATGCCGAATTAACACAGACTTGTGAAGAAAAAATATAGTTGAAAAGAAAAATGACAGCGGGCCGACGTCGGCCGTGCGCGGGCCAGCTAAGGCTGACGTCAGTCCGAGGCCCTGTTGCTCGCGGCGCATCCTCGTGGGAGCCAGAGCCAAAGACCTTCGCGCGTTATATCAGACACTGTGCATGTGGAGCGCGTCATTCTGCGGCTGAGGGAGGTCAAAGGAATCATTGTACCCCGAAGGCCGAAGACCTGAGGGGTACAATGATTCCTTTGATCTCCCGAAGGCCTACAAGGGTCCATGCCGCGAACCCCTCCGACCAATAACGTATTTGTTTTCATTCCTCCACTATTTTCGTAAAAGAAATTAAAAGACATCTTGCGACCTGGATCACGCCAGACATAACTGACGTCAAAGGAATATACATTTATACATAATAGACTTATGACGTAATTTTTAAATATGTCATGACGTTGCCGTCTCCAGTACTGAGTGTGCTTGTTGTTTCGAACAACACAAATCACTTTGTACTTTAAAACGTTTGGCGATCTTTTATAGAACAAATCTGGCATCCAAGATGCGTCATCGAGAGGGCTACAAAACGTCCGCCATTTTTGGCTACAGGGGTTTTTATATCACGGTCACATGGTACGGTTTGCGCTAAAGTGACTGGTCGTGTGACGTAGGGAGGAAAACAAATATATATATATATATATATATATATATATATATATATATATATATATATATATATATATATATATATATATATATATATATATATATATATATATATATATATGTCTAGTTATAGACATTGAGGGTATGTCTTTGACAGTGGAGGTGCCAAGAGCCAGTTGCATGAGTGAGGTTAGTCATGCCTGCTTACAGGCTAGCGTAGGACTAACCTCACCCCTAGTCTTTCTTTTATCTCTGCTGTTGTTTAGAGAAGCAAATCTTGTCACAAGATAGATTCTATTCACTTTCTGCGTCTCAGAATCACAGATGTACGATATATAAATATACAAGTGTGCCAAGCGTTGCTAGCAATTCTCATGAAGAAAGAACATTCCTTCTACGATTAAAAAGAAGATAAGTAGCGACTGATCTCTCTGTTTGTTTGTCTATTTTGACAAAGGGTATTGATCCAAAATATTAATAAATTGTGTTGTAACTGACTGTCTTTTCTAAGCGCGTTTCTTTCTCCGTTGGGTACTTCTTTACATTTTACACGCCTGGCAGTCACCTTTTTGGTCTGGATTGCATTTTTTATAAATATAGATTCTCATAGATTTTCATGAGGATCCATGCCTCTTGGAAACGAAAACTGGATGGTTGAGGAATTTACTGAACATTACCTCGCGGCAGATGTTGTCGTCAACAAACTAAAGATTACCTTGTACGTGATGCAATAGGGCGGGTCATTCGCATACAGGTCATGTCAGTCATTCATCCTGGCCTGTCAAGAGTTGCCTAACCTATTGCGTCAGGAGTGATCAGCCCTCGATTATGGCAGCGATTATGGGCCTGCCCTCTCTGTCTGCCAAGGTAACACGGCGGACAACCGCTGAAGGCGGAAGAAAAGCACCGAAGGAGAAAAGTTGAGAATACATACATGCAGACCCTCGCGACAATCCGCTTATCTGGAAACGTCTTGAGTAAGTGATTCTCATGAGGCAAGACTAGCTCAAGAACAGAGTCTCATAAGCCTTTACAGCAGCATAGGCTCCTTAGGAGTCAAGGATTCACGTGAATACAATGATCGTTCTAATTTTCTCGCTCACAGTCGCCTCAAGCCGAGCAGAACTTGAATTTGAATGCATGTTCAGTCATGGACCAAAGGAACAAGATGTGTGTGTGTGTGTGTGTGTGTGTGTGTGTGTGTGTGTGTGTGTGTGTGTGTGTGTGTGTGTGTGAATGTGAGTGTGTGAATGTGACTGTGCGTATCAGTGTATGAGTGTGCGTGTGTTTGTGTGTGTGCGTGTCAGTGTAGGTTTGTGTGTGTTTGGGGTGCGTGCGTGAGCCAGTGCGTGCGTCTCTCTCTCTCTCTCTCTCTCTCTCTCTCCATCCCCTCCCCCCCCCCCCCTCTCTCTGGCTCATTCTTTCACCGCTAGGCTTGTCCCAACCAAAATCCCCAGTAGCAAAACGTCTTCGGGCCCACGGCAGCCGCAGTGGGCCCTCGCACGGCCGTGCGCAGGCCCACTGGGGCCGTCATGGTTTCGTAACCGCCCGATGATAGTAGCTTTGACTAATGCAAATCCGCTGCGCCACCGCATGCGCGCCACCGCCTACAAAGCTCGTCAAATTTGAGCATAGAAGGCGGTGGCGCGCACGCGGTGGCGCAGCGGATTTGCATTACTAGTCAAAGCTACTATCATCGGGCCCCTATAGGACTCGGTTCCCCGCGTTGTCTAGCAGCGTCGGCGCGTCAGCCGCCATCTTATGAGGATACCATAGTCATGAGATAGTAGCGAAATAGTGTTTCAACACGTTTTCTTTATTTTTCTTCCTCTCAGGTTGAAACAAACAAATGAACAGATTCTGGTGAGCGGTTTCCTACAGTGATGGCAAGACTTGCTGTTATTGCTTATAGTACGTCAGGACTTTCCTGACATTACAAAATGACGTTATACTTACAGGAAGATGGTAATTTCTCCCATGTCAGTGGGGGCTTTGAATCCCCACTGGTTGTAGTTCCCCTTGACGTTGGGTACGGGGGATTCTCGCGGCTTCTTGAAGATGTGTCGGTAGAAGTCGGGTACGGAGATGGCCATGAACCTGCCTGAAAAGAACGTGAGAGAATGAATCAGGGGCGGATCAATTTTCTCTCGTGCGGGTGGGGTGGGTGGGTCTTGGTTTTACAGGGGCAAGTTTTCATTTGGGGACTTTTTGTCGAGAAGAAATAAAGTGTCGAGGTAAGCGATCTTCTTTGTCCCTTCTGTTCAATCGTGTTTGTTTTATTCTATGATTATTTTTTAAATACAGCTGGAGACGGATCAACCTTGACGGTTCAGTGGTAGTAGCAGATTATCAGTGCCGACGAGAAAACTGTAAGCTCTAGATTGCTACTGGCGACACCGTTCGGCAGAAAAATATTCTTGTAGTTACTCGTCTTTTCCGCGGAACAGTATCGTCAGTAGCAGTCAATGAGTTAAATCTGCAAGAGACAGGGATCCCAAAAGGCCCTTGCGAGTATCTGGTGTGGAGGGAGTTACGTCAGTTCATAACACACGATGTCCCATAATAAATTCATGTCACATAATTTTCCGTAATAAATTCATGTCAGACGATATTTCATAGTATATTTCCAATGCGCAAAAGGCCATCGGGCCGACATCGGCCTGATGGCCTTTCCGCCCTGGGTTCGTGTCACGTCAACTGGCGACAAAATGGCGCTTTGAACATTGCTGCTTATTTGTTTTAGTGCTGGTAGCTGGTTTGTGATTTTGGACCTTACGGCTTAGAGCCGTATGGAGTATCACACTTCAACACAAACCTCCAACGGTCTCGCCTCCAGTGCCGTAAAGAATGTACTGCGAACCGTCTTTTCGCGTGTGGGTTGTGGGCACGCAGTAAGTCTCTCTCTCCTCGGGCGTGGGTAGTGGGATCCCCAGCGCCTTGCCCGTGGCCCCTGACAGCGCTAGAAGCCAACCCGACCGTCGGGAATGCACCTAACCAAAGAGAACCTTTGAGTGAAGTTGTAGAAGATACAGGAAAAGAAAATGGGTGACTGCCAGTGATAATACTTTAGTAAGACTACCAAAAAGCACTGTCAGTGGAAGTCTTCCTAATTTGTAGAGATGATTTCCCAAGCACACAGGACGCAATGAGAGCATATCTCTGCCTTCATGATGAGAGGGGCGGGGCTGGGGGGTTACACACATTTGTTCGAGGTATTAAAAAAGAAAACCGACAAGAACACCAACAACAACAACTTAAATTCCAACAACTTAACAACAGCTGAAAAAAAAACCCATAAAGTGTCGAGGTAAGAGATCGTGCTTTACATTATCTACATACCAAATAACAGGGGGCGGGGGGGGGGGGGGGGGGGGGGGGGGGTAACGGACTGAAAACCGCCTAGATTCTCCCCTGCATGTGCATTTTATTTGTCCAGTTTTTAGAGAAATTCCTTTAAACAGTGTTAACCCATTTAACCCCAAAGCGTCATTTCCCAAATTTTTGAGGTGTCACCAAACGATTATGTACCAGCTGCAGGAGATGGATCTACCAAGATGATTCAATGGTAGTGCCAGATTGCTTGGCGCCCAATGGCGCCAAGCTAATCTGGCACTACCCTTGAATCAGCATGGTCGATCCATCTCCTGCTAAATGGATTAACACAGAATCGCACTGAATGGAGTCAGATTGCACGAGCCTAAACTGTCCTGTAAGGGAGGAGAACATTACAGATATATTCTACACGCTTACTTCAGCCGGAACTGTAGGATCACCGCCATGGGAGATGACCAAATCGTTGACACCGTCGTAATCAAAGTCCGGTAACTCAGCGTAGCTGTAGATGTTCCATTTCCTGTTGATGACTTCCGGGTCCCCTGTCCATAGGATCTCGCCTGCGAACAGAAACTCATAGTGACCTGTGTTCTACTGCCTTGTCTTGGTGATGGATTGTTTGATTGTATGTCTAGCGTTGAGTGCTTTCTATTAGTACGTTAATTTTATCTATCAAAACTTATTGTGGTTTCTAGTCATACAGACCTTATGTGATTCACGTTCTCCTCATATTTCGATTTCATGGTCATATAGATCTTTTTTGATACGTATTCTAAAGTATTTTTTTTTCCCGGGATACAACGTGCAACACACATTCAATCTACCTGTAACGCGTATTAAAAAGCAACCTAGTCTGTTCTGGGGCTCAACACCTTTGAAATTTGTGAGTCTTCATGAAAAAAAGCAATCCTGCGTTTAAGCTGGGTATTTTTTTCATGGCAAAAATAATAGTCTGTCAGTCTGTCAGTCAGTCAGTCAGGCAGTCAGTCAGTCAGGTAGTCAGGCAGTCAGTCAGTTGGGCTCGACGTTTAAACATGCGCCTAACCCATAAGCGCGAGAGGCATGAAGGTTCTTGAGAATCCATGTCTCTTTGCAGATGACTGGTGAACAATTAACACTATGACTGTCGGTAGCGCGTTTTTTTCGCGTTGATTCCTGCAGGAATCAGCGCGACAAAAAAACGCTACTGATGTACAAAGGGTTAACATAACAATTTACCCGTTTTGGGGTCAATAGCATTGATGGTGCCGATCCTTCCCGAGACGATACAATCCTTCGTTCCATCTTGGTTGACATCGATGTGGTTACAGTTGATCTCGAAAATCTCCGCGTACACTGTCGCCTGCCACAGAAGCTTGCCGTCATAGCCGCGTAGTGCCACTACAGACCCTGCACATGGTATCTGCATGCCTGAAAATAAATACACAGTGATCGAAGTTTGTAACAGGAAGTAGTTTGTAGTCAGGACCTATGACAAAGCGTTGCTGTAGCCGACTTCTGTCAGATCCCGTACCTTCGAGGGAGTACTCGACCGCCAGATACCCCCACTCGAGGAGTACGCCACAAGTACACCCTTGTTCAAATGAGATGCTTCGTACAATTGTACTTGTGGCCTACTCCCCGAGTGGGTCTATCAGGGGAGTACTCCCGCACACAGTACTAATAGTGTTTCAATACCATGTTGTCCTAAACAGTATAGAAATAAGAAATAAGAAAAATCAGTGATTTAATGTCTCACCTTCATCCTCGCAGTACTTTTGCATGTCAGCCTCTGTCAACATAGTGGTGATATCGCGACCCAGAGCGAGGCCAAAGATGACGTCATCCATGCCGTCCCCGTCAACATCCAGTAGCCGGATGCACGACTCGGTGCCTGATGGGATGGCAAAGGTCAAGTGACACGAATGTATAACAAACAAAAAACAAACAAACAAAAACAAACAAGGCTACAAAAACTCTGGTTTGTTCATTTGATCTGTCTCGCATTGACTATGCCAACTCACTCTTATCTGGATGCCCGCATTATCTATTTGATCGGCTCCAGAGAGTCCAAAATTCAGCCGCACGTCTGGTCATGAAAGCGAAAAAGTCAGACCATCCTGCACGCTCTCCACTGGTTGCCAGTGAAGGAGAGAGTTAAGCACAAAGTCTTGTCCATTTGTCATGTTTCCCTTTCTTGGCACTGGACCCACTTATCTCTCAGAGCTCCTTCACTGTTATATCCCTTCGAGGCAATTGCGCAGTTCGTCTGACAATAAAATGCTTCTCATTCCTACAGTAAGGACTAAAGGATTTGGGCAGAGATCTTTTTCTTACCAGGGTCCATCAGTCTGGAATGATCTTCCTAAATCATTGAGACACAGTGAGTCTAGTGCCAGTTTTAAACACAGTCTTAAAACCCATCTTTTCCCATCTTGATTATCAGTGTTCATGTATTTAGTTCTTTTCTGTTCTTTTGTGTAATTGTGCATGTGGCTTTGGTTTTGTCACTTTTTGTGTAATATTGTTCTTGTTCATATGTACGGCGCCTAGCGCATCTTACCATGTATAGGCGCCTTATAAATCTTCCTTATTATTATTATTATTATTATTATTATTATTATTATTATTATTATTATTATTATTATTATTATTATTATTATTATTATTATTATTATTATTATTATTATCATTATTATTATTATTAAAGAAAGAAAGAAAGAAAGAAAGAAAGAAAGAAAGAAACATTTTTTTTTACTTCGCTTATTCATTATAACCTTGGAAAAACTTGTAATGACTTAAAAAAGATATATATATATATATATATATATATATATATATATATATATATATATATATATATATATATATATATATATATATATATATATATATATATATATATATATATATATATAGTGCATACTTTTATTGATCCAAAAGATTTTTTGTATCGTCTGTGTTTTTCCCCCTCTCAATAAACGCATCAATAAGAATGAATACATTCTACGTGTTTGATATAAACAGTTATGAGTTCGCACATTCATTCCATATCATACACTTTAAATACAGATTGCACAGTCACCCCCGCCCCCCCCCCCCCCCCCCAAAAAAAAAAAAAAAAAAAAAAAAAAGCCCAAACCACCTTCATGTACCATAGTCAGTAATTTTTGTCCTCCACGATTGACGCTGAAGGCTTGTGTTGGTGCTGGAATGAGAAGTCAGAAGGTTTGCTACAGGGCTGAGGGGAACAACAATCCCCAGCATGAAGCCCACTCCGAGGAACAGAAGAGCCACCGCGAACACAGTTGCGCACACTGTGGGCGTGCAAGACCTCTGACGTCTGTCCCAAGATCTGCAGGAACAAAATACTACTTAACCCTTTGGGTGTCAGAAGCGGTTTTAGTCGCGATGATTCCTGCAGGAATCATCGCGATCAAACCGCTACCGACTTCAAAGGGTTAAACCCTTGGCTGCTGCTAATGATATTGCTCGGCGAAACAGACTCGTGACTGACATCGCTTCTTTTCCGCCGAGCGTCTCGTCAGTAGCAGTCAAGGAGTTAACCCACACTAGTTGTCTCCCTCGATTCGCTACCGCGCTGATCAGCGGTAGCGAATCGAGGGAGACAACCAGTATGGTGGTTAACCTTCAAGTCCTGACACGCATTAGCACAGGACAATCGAAAGAAGAAGAAAAAAAATCGCCTTTAAGCGCGATGTTATTATATTCTGACATCAAGACCGAGGACAGTCATCATGGTGGACCTAAGGTCTGTTGCAGGACAGGACAAATCACTGTGGGTGCTGGTCTGTGATTTTGGACCTTACGGCTCGAGAGCCGTAAGGTCCAAAATCACAGACCAGCAGACGTATTCTGACGATGGCACAATTCACCTAACAGAATCAATAATCAATTTAGCTCGTACGATGCAGAAATATGCACTGCAGGGTCCTTTTTCAGCAAACACTCTTTTTAACTGACAGGTGCTTTCTTAAGACAAGTCTGAAAGGGCAAAAAGATTCACCTGTCATTAAAGACCATCAGTTCGACGTTCTTTCAAGAGAAGTCTTGAAGGCTAAAAAGTGTACTAAACACCATAATTTAGATGGCTACAGCCGGCTAAATGATGGTCTTTAGCGGCATGTGATTTCTCATAAGGGTGGCCGCTCAGAGCAGGTCATACGTACATGTACCTCTAAACATACGGGACTGAAGTTTAGCTCTTAACATAAAAAAGTGTTCACAGGCAAAGTCTAAAACTACAGACTACCTCATGTACTTTTTGGAAACATGCTGTACGGGAGTTTTCCAGTCCACATACCAACAACAACCACAACAAGCGTCTGCGTACTGTACCTGTTTACATTTCTTCCAACGCCTCTGTGCGTCCCGTTGCTTTTAATTAGGTCATGTGACTCGTCTTCCTCGCTTTCGCCATCCATCGCCAGTTTGCTGTAAGGCTTTTCGTTCTGTCGGCTGTCTAAGCCTAACACAAAAATCAGCATAGACCAATGTGCAAAAGGCCATTTTAGCAACCCCCTGCTAACAATAACGTATTTGTTTCATTCAGCCTTTATTTTTGTAAAAGAAATCAAGCTAAATCTGACGATCTGGATCACACCAGACATGAATGACGTCAAAACAGTATAGATGTATGCATAGTAGACTTATGACGTAATACAAGATCTTTCACGCTGCTGCCGTCTGCTTTGCTTCGAACAACACTTTAGAACTTTTTGGTGTCACAAAGAGGGATACAGAAAGTCCGCCGTTAGTCGGTACAAGGGTTTTTGTAGCGAGGTCACATAGTACGCTTTGCACTAAATAGATTGGTCGTGTGACGTAGGGATGCAAACAATATGTTACAGAT
This sequence comes from Semisulcospira habei, assembly GCA_036245525.1. Taxonomy (NCBI): domain Eukaryota; kingdom Metazoa; phylum Mollusca; class Gastropoda; family Semisulcospiridae; genus Semisulcospira; species Semisulcospira habei. Next base: position 56,896,797 of record BTPG01000006.1, read on the forward strand.
CGGACCATTACGTCATATACCACGATGTATATTGAATAATTATGTCATATACCACGGTGGACAGCACTACATTTTGTATCATAATTAAAACCTGCCATCGACATGCCTATTTACATAATTATGTCGTCGACAGAGTTTAATGTGTTCTACTAAATTTCAAGCAAAAATTATACGAGTATTATTATTAGATTTCAAAATAACGATGGTTAGACTAGTGCTTAATATCTCATTTCAAATAATGATGCGAACGATAAACATAAAGATGTCACGAAGAATAAAAACAAATTACTAGAAAACTAAGTACACAATGTGATGCGACTCTCTGTGAAAGCAAAAGTCAATTTGGTGTGAAAACAATTTTTTATTTAAGTACAATGAAAATCGTGCTTTTTACAAGGATGGATTATATGTCGTTTACCTTCGCAGTTAGTTCTATCATGAACCGATTCACTGCATGCCGGATACAAAGAACAGCACCAAAATGCAAGAGGGATAAAACGTCTTGAACATACAAATCTGTAGACGTCTTTTCGGCTCTAATCTGACAAAAAGTCCACTCTTGTGAAAAGCGAGGGTTTCACTGACTCTGTAGGCAAAAGACAGTAAGTTCCTTTTTGTGAAATGCGAAATTTCAATGCATTACAATGAAAATATCGCTTTGCACAAATATGGACTTACTGTCTTGTATGTAACTAAGGCCGTCTTACTCTCTTTTGTTCATCCGTGTGCCTCAACAGACGGCTCTATTCAGTAGGGAATCTGCGATGTTTTCTCAGACATCATGAATGTAACCCTTTGCGTGACGGTAGCGGTTTTTGTTGCGATGATTCCTATCGGAATCATCGCGACAAAAAACCCTACCGACACGCAAAGGGTTAATTAAACAAAAACTGCAGAAATGACTACTTACTTGTCATGTCGAGTTCTTTAAGTCCGCGAGACATCCAACAGCATGCCTACAAGTTTTCTTTCTGCACACTCTAATCTCTGTTTTAGCTAAGGTTAAATACAAAGCAATGTGTAGACCATCAGTTTTAATTTTGCGTCACAACACAGTAGGCGCTTCTAGCAAACGACCGACTGCAACATACAACTAATGTAATTGTTTTTTGTGTGACAATGACAATGTCACAGCTTTGGCAGGCAGGTTTGTAAATTACAGTGAACCGGGTTTTATTATTTCAAAAAAATAATATCCTAAAACGTCATCACCATACGTCCAAAGTCTATTTTCCTTCAAGCTGGTGCGATCGTTTTAATCGTTCGTTGAATGTCCAGTTCAGTTTCAAAATGGGCACCCTCTTTTATCAAAGTAGGCCAAGTTGCTTCTGCTCTCTAGTTGTTTCTAGAACGTGATTTGACCTTTGGTTATTGTGTAAAGTCAGGTCACGTCACTTTGGTGGCCATGCCGGACGCTTGTAGGTACAGTTCAGCACCAAGATAAGGCGCACCAATATATTGTGGAATGCTGGTGAACCCCTTCATTGCTAAGAAAATCTGAACACGATCCAACTGCAAGAGGTATATAGATCCTCATGAGCCCCCGCAGTTGCGGGGGCTCATGCGGATCTATGACTCTTGCTGACACCACTTTGTGTGCATGTTCCATGGATGGTCATTGCGGGATACCCGACGTACCCGTATATTAACCGGCGCACATGCTGACGTCATTTCAAGTCGTAAGAAACGGCAGGTCACTTAAGAAATCGACCTCATATCCTCTGATAAACGTTTTGTGTGTAACTGTCTTTTCTAAGCGTGTTTCTTCCTCCGTTGGGTACTTTTTTGCATTTTAAACGCTTGCAGTCACCTTTTTGGTCTGGATTGCGTTTCTCTGACAGCATTATCTGTAACACATTTCTACTTTTCTGAAGCATAAATGTCTGCAGTGCTTAAGTAGCCAGTTTTTTTCCCCCGCAGAGATATGCATAACTGGTGTACAAGAGTGTCAGCGAGATGTTTGCTTTCTGTTCAAGGAACGTCTAAATAACTGGGAAAAGACTACCAATAATAGGCAAATAATGAGTTTATATACAAATCTGATACCCTGTGGTTATTGTTGCCAAGTTTTGGACCCCAGAAGGGCAGACTCAAAGTACGTAAAGCA
>BTPG01000006.1:56903903-56963903 GCA_036245525.1 Semisulcospira habei
CGATGCGACTTTTGATGTCCCCCTAAACTGAAAAAGAGGCGGGCAGGATGGATTTTTCATGCATCCAGGACCTAGACAATGCCGTAACTTTCTTTCACGTCCAAAGGTCTGTCCGATGATACATGAATCTCACAACTCGATGTATGCATATAAATGTAAGGTGCAATAAAGCAGTTTGATATTGTGCAGATGACATGGGCTTCAGCTTGTGGAAAGGGGGTAGGGTGAGGGGGTGGGGTGTGGTTTGAGGGGTGGAGTGGGAAGATCAGAACTACAACACTGTACAAAATTATGATATGAAAACTATTTCACTGACTAACACAAAACATGGCCCTTAAAACCATTCCCACACACGGGGAACTTTAGATGGGGTCCGTCTGAATGGCTCTGCTTTTGCCGTCTGTGCTCCTGGCGGGTACCTCAAGATATGTACTTGGCACCACCTTCCTCACACATATACATATCTGGGGTCTTCTTCTGGAGTGGCTCTGATGACATCTCAATTTCTACCTCCATTTGTAAAAACAAAAAACAAACACACACTCAGAAGCGGTCAGTTAAAAAGAAAAACGTTTTTCCCTCTGAAAAAATATTAAAAATCAACTTTGGATGTGCCGGTGTGTACAATAAAAGTTCGGAAGAATGTGCCGCACCTACAGAACTGGACCGTACAGCCGCAAACTTCAGTCGCACTTTGCTTGCCTTTGTATGCCTGGATTGCGTTGCCAGTTTGCCCCGTTTACCACTGAACTGAAATAATGTACAGGAAGTCTTAAGAACCCTAAAATGTGTTTGCATTTAGCAAAATCATGACGCATATACGATATTTGGAAAGAAGAGCATTTCTTTGCCTTTTCACTCATTTTTCAAGCAGGAAAAGTCAAGTCAAGTCTTTCAAAGGGATCGGGACTTCCAGCTTTCGCTGATTTCGTCCAGGGGGGGTGGGCCAGGGGTTGTGGAGGGGGGGGGGGGGGGAGGTTGTCTCTCTGACTGTCTGCCGCTCCGTCGCTCCGCTGGCTGATGGTGTTGCCGGGGCCGGGTGGTTGGTGGTGCAGGAGGCAGGTGATAGGCCGGAGGCCCGTCACCTATCGCCAGGCTGGTGGGTGGTGGTGTGCCAGCAGGAAAAGTCATCTAACAGCTGCATTATATACAGAAAACAACGGACAACAGTAGAGACTCTCCGTGTCAGTCATCGAGCACCGCACACAATGGCGCTTAAAGGCGTGAGGGGGTGGGGGTGGGGATGGAGGGTGGGTGGGGGTGGGTGGGTGGGTGGGTGCTCGGCGTAGGGGCTGTCAGGCGTTGAATTTAGCACAGCTTTCAGAAACGCAATCTGAGCACTAGCATTATCCTGTCAGACACACGACAGGCATTAGCACGCAGGTCATGGACATTGCGGTTCAGTCAACGCCTTCCGTCTCAAGAGGCATAATTATACATGTAGACTCGCGAGCTCACGCAGCCACAGGCTTCGTGAGAATTGCCACTTAGCTGGATCGAGTGTCTTCACTTACATGCCCAGTTTGAGGTACTTGTCCGCAGTTAACTGCGCCGAAGACGCCTGTCTGTCGTTGATGTTTGGGGAAGCTATCTCATCGATCAAATAAAACCTTCCTTGTGTTTCTGCTAGGACATTTCGGCTATCAGTGGAGTCAATCTGATTTAGGAATAACTTGTATTAATGGACGGTTTGATTGTCTCTGTGCTGGCGTAATGCCCGCGCTTTGTAGCTATTGGCCTTTCCTGCTTGATCCCCCAGCGTTATAGTGCTGATAACTTGTGCTGATTTTCCTTCAGTCTTGCTTCAACAATAAAGACACGTTCATATACTATTTAGTCCTAAGCCAAGGCCCTAAAATTGGCCAACCGGTACTATTTAGGGGGGGGGGGGGGAGGGCAAATTTTCATTTAGATTTTTCGTATATTCAATGTTCCTAGAGGCAGAAACATCACGGGCGACTTCTGGATCATGTAGCTGTTGTGTTTTTGACATGAGCTTTAACCCCACCCTCTGCAGCACAGACGCCGATTTCCAGTCACGCATCATCATATATCAAAGGTAATGCTATAGATATGTTGATTCCAATGCCAGTTTCCTGTTGAAACGACATGTACAGATATTTCTAAATCTATAAAAATGTTTACGTCTATTCCTACACATACTCACTTCTATATCTAAGAACAGGTTTAAACCTAGATTGCATATCTATTGTAAACATAGATTGTATATTCTAAAATTCACTTTGCTTTTATACAATTTTCATTTTCACATCATGTTGGCATAAATTAGTCAGGAGACATGATCTGCTTGAAAGAGAATAGATGTGACCACCCAGACACAGACCACACAAGTCAAGAATTAAGAAAACATGAGTAAGAAGTGGTGGCTGCTGAATGGGTGGGGGAGGGGGGGGGGGGCGGGCGCAATGTGCTCAGCCTTCTGTATGTCTGCAGCCTGAGCATCATTCTTGCCTTTTCTGAGACGACCATCAGATGCAGGAAAGAACCAATATTTTTGTCAAATCTGCTTTAAAGTTCTCACTTAACGTGTTTTATACAGAACAAATAGTAAAAACTGGGCTAAGGTCTGGCAATAGTGTGTCAGAGGGTGCAAAGTTTGCCATAAAACGACCATTTTCCCTGTTTAATTGCCCCTGTGACATTGACATGGTCATGAAGAAATACTTGTGTATAGTCCTACTACAGCCACCTACCGTTGTGCCAAGTACAAAGTTATGGATATGTACAGTTTCTAAGAATTCTTTTAATTTACTACAGACGCATAGCTGAATATCAAGGAGCCATGGATAGATGGACACAGACAAACAACACATGGTATTCTACGCAGATATACTCTGCTTCGACATATTAGACCAAAACAAAATAAAAAACAAACAAAACGTGTACCCAAAGTGATGAAAGTAATGCTAAATTGTGTGAATTGTTGCAGCACTTTTTTTTTTTTTTGGGAGGGGGGGGGGGGGTGGGGGGTGGGGGGGGGGGGCAGGGGCAGGAAACGGAACTAAACACAGACAAACTTGACAAAACATATTCTGCAACGCGATACATGTTGCTTCAGAAATAAATTTGGATTAAAATCAACATTTTGATATATTGCCTTTGAGGAACATTTCGATATATTGCCTTTGGCGTCTGTATAGCAAAGAGTGGGGTTAAATATTATTTGAGAACAGACAAAAAAGACCCGAAAGAAGCTCTCGTGATTTTTATAACTCTAGGAACATTGAGCTAAAAAAAAATTAAAAAAAAATCTATGAGAATTTGCCCGCCAAAATGGTACCAGTTCGACCTTGGCCTCATTGAGTATTAATTTCAGCCAAAGGCATAGATCCCCATGGGACCTTGCAGTTGTGGGGGCTTGCTTATAAAATATAAAAGGTCCTCTGGAAGTCGTCGGCCGAGTGATGTTTCTTACACTGGGCTTTGCTTATTCCAGAGACAGGCACAACTTCACTGCCAGTGGACTCCCAGACGATGTATTGGAAATCATTTAAAATCAACGTCAGAGATCCCCAGCGGCCAATGTAACATGGATACAAAGTGATTTCAGCAAGAGGCATAGATCCTCATGAACCCCCGCAAAAGCGGGGGCTCATGAGGATCTAAACCTCTGCATTTGGGTGGTGTTTATATTTTTCGGCAGTGAACTGGTGAACAGACATCCTGGTCACACGCAGACGATTATTGTTTTCCTGGGCCTGTAGAATGCGGATTCAAATAAAACCATCCAGGACATAGATCATTATGAAGCCCGGCAGCATTGAGGGCTATGAAGGTTTATGCCTTTAGCGGATGGTGTAAGAATGACATTGCGTGACCTCACCGGACATGTCAGATGGTCAGTTTCCCACTTACCAGATAGAAGGACACGCACTCCACTTTGGTACCCACGGAGTTGAGAGCTATACAGTTTATATGTACTGTGTTTTTGTGTTTCAAGTGGCAGCAGTGCCTCTGTGTGTGTGTGTGTGTGTGTGTGTGTGTGTGTGTGTGTGTGTGTGTGTGTGTGCGTGCGTGTGTGTGTGTGTGTGTGTGTGTGTGTGTGTGTGTGTTTGTGGGTGGGTGGGGTGGGGTGGGGGGCATTGGCTTCGGAACGCGGTTGTAGAAGGAAAGGCGGGAGAATGAGGAGGCGGGGAGGGGGGGGGGGGGCGCGGGGTAACAAAGAGGGAGGAGATGGTGGATGGGAGGGTGGGGTTGGGGTTGGGGGCTGAATGGCTGTAAGGAAAAGGACGCTGGTACTATACATACATATCATGACATATTGAGAATGTGTAAGTCTCCATGATTTATTTTAAAAGAAAAAGACTTCCATGATCTTTATAACGTTTGGAAATCTCTCTCTCTAGTTTATGCAGATGTGTGCGTGTGGGCGTGCGTGTGCGTGTGTGAAAGTGTGTGTGATGAGTGTTATTATTTTTCGTGTATATAATGCTGCTATTCGGTTTGTATGCTTGGTTTTTTTTTTTTGTTGTTTTTTTTTTCCCCCTCTTTTTTATGCTGCAGATGTTAGATGTTGTTAAATGACGATTTGTTTTCTGCCATGAACTTTTTACCGTTGAAAAATAAAGTTGCATCATCATCATCATACTCTCTCTCTCTCTCTCTCTCTCTCTCTCTCTCTCTCTCTCTCTCTCTCTCTCTCTCTCTCTCTCTCTCTCTCTCTCTGTTTCTTTTTGTGAACAAATAGAATCTGTAATCACTGACACACGTGCTTTATGCTGTTCACTCACGTCACTGAAAAGCAATGACACTATTGCAAAATAAACATATTTAATTTTTTAGTCTGTAAGGTAAAAAAAATATAAAAAAATAAAAATTACAGACCAACACACATACGTACTGTTTGCATGGCAACATTGAGAGATTCACATCTGCACAACCACAATAATATGCAGTTCCAGTCACTTAACTGAAAAAAGACACGACTGCATAGTACTGTAAAACAAAAATCACATACCAACACACTGGCAACATTGAGAGCTTCACATTTGCACACGAAAAGCAGTAGGCCTGTTTTGTCAACAGCCGACACTACACGCATGGGTGTGCGCGTTGGTACGCGCTAAGGTTAACGTCCGGCCGAGGATCTTTTGCTGACGGAGTATCCACTTCGGAGCCAGAGACCTGTCCATGTTATATCCGATACCGATCACACAATACTGAGAATGGCCCGGCTCCCGCAACATATTTGAGGTTCACTCCCCACACAAACCCTTTTTGTTCCCCAGACAGGCCCAATCGGGAAGTACACCACAAGTACAGTTCTATTCTTTTGAGATGCTTCGCATGTCATTTGAATAGAAGTGTTCTCGTGGTGTACTCCCCGAGCGGGCCTGTCTGGGGGAACACACCAGCAAACGATACGTGTCGAGCTGTTTCAGCGATAAATGTCTGCCTTATGCCATCAAAGTCGATCTTTTTTGTTGTTGTTGTTGTTGGTCATCGCTTTTTTGAATCTGATGAAGAAGAACCAGTTTACGAGAGAGGCCAAGGTGCACAGAGAATGCTGGAAAACAAAAGGAAAACCAAGTTATGAGCAGTATATTTTCTGACATACAGTCAGTGACATTTTTTGTCAGACTCTCGTCATAAAATCATTTATGACTTTTGCGACAACCGTACCACAGAATTGATATATTTCAAATGGACCTATATGAAAAGCTTCACTCAGTTGTATTCATGACAGTTCATGGTAGACAAACCAATCAGGAAACTGTAGCAGCCACAACATAGGTCGCAAAGAAAATTGGTCACATTATGATCTCTTTTGCCCTAAAAAAAAAAAAAAAGGCACATCAAAGTAAAACTTACAAAAGCCATAGATTTTGATGAGCCACACCAATTTACACGGGCTTCATGAAGATCTAAACCTTTAGCAGATTTACAGTAACTGTAGAAAGAGTGAGCGAGAAAAATGCCGCACTTAGGACACTGTGTGCTAGTTGTCTTTTGCGAGTTTCATAAGAATTTATGAGAAATTTCAATTTACAGCGAGAAATGACAGTTCCACTGAAGAAAGACCAACCTTGATAGTTTAATGGTGGTGCCAGAATAGCTTGGCGCCCTTGGGTGCCAAGCTATTCTGGCACCACCCTCCACCAATTATGATAAGTCCATATGTTGCAGTGTATCAGTGTTGAATGGGCTGACACATCTTTCGAGAATATTATCAAGATATGTACCTGAAAATCATGGAAGTAGTACCCACAAGCCGGAGACCGAACACCAAGAGATCTGAACGCATGTGCAACGTAGGTAGATGGAGAGGGAGTCATGAAGCCCTCCACTACTTGACTCATCTTCGTGGACACCACATACGGAGTTAGAGCCTGGAGTGAGACAAACAGCAAAATAAGGCGACAACGATCTTGATGTGGATTAGCAATTATTGCACCGTTAAGGCAAATGACATTAAGTCCATTTTTTATGAGATTTTCATTGTATTAACATGAAAATCTAGCTTAACTCATTCTACCCCAGACACACCACAGGAAGATAAGGATCGACCATGATAGTTCAAGGGTGATGCCAGAATAGCTTGGCGCCTATGGGCGCCAAGCTATTCTGGCATCACCCTTGAACTATCATGGTCGATCTGTGTCCTGCACTGCAATGCAGTCTTCAGAGGACAACGGCAAAATTTAAGGATTTCGGTGTTGGGGTAGAATGAGTTAAAAACCTTACTGTCTTTACCTTCTTAGAGCAGAGTATGTCTGTGAAATCCGGACCAGGCGGGTGACATTTAACTCGTAAAAATAATAACTCGAAAAGTAAGTGAACCGATTTGTTGTTGTTGTTTGATTGTTTGTATTTTGCTTTGTTTCTATTAGTTAATTCCTCAGAATATGAAGAGATTTTCCCTATGGAATCTGTTGAAGCTACGTGTTTTAAATCAATGCAAATAACAAGAACATAATGTTGACACAATGTTCTGAGCAAAAAAGGACCTTCAACCATAAAAAAATAAACTGATTTTTGAATGCGAGGACGTGACTGATCAAAAATAAGTAACAACAATTCAGTTCGTGTACTAGCTAAACGTACCTGAAACACTATTCCTTTACTTGAATACTCGTGCAAAAGGGCCTCCGTCAGATAATTCACAAATCCCTGCAAGAGGAAAATAAAATACTGACGTACAATTATCATACAAAGCAGATCAAGGCAGGTAACTGTTGCGTTTCGTGTATAGTTCTTTGGACTCGTCATAGTAAATGCTCACTGACTGGAGCCGTCACGAGTTCAATCCCATGTCAGGGGATCTATTAACGTACAAGTTAGGGCGCCAAATTAATCTGGCGCTACCCTTGCACTATCACATCTGATCCGCCATATTTCTGTTGTTGTTGTTGTTGCTGTTCTGTTTAATTTAAAAAAAAAAAATAAGGCGACTGTAATGCGAATGTAAACCGACAAAAACTCGTAGATGCATTTCACTCGTTCGAAATGCACCACATAGTCCTAATATGCGGCAAAGCGTTTATCTAGATGCAAAACATCTAGAATGTGTTAAAACATCGACATTTTATACTATATGATTTATAACTACTACTGGAAAGCGTTAGAGAGCCCGCAAGCCTGACTGAAACCATGATAATAATATGGGCAAAGCTGTTGATTACTTGTGATCAGATATGTAAAAAATAATGTGGCACTGCGAATGACAAGATTTAAAAAGAAAGACCCCCCCCAAAAAAAAAAAAAAAAAAAACAAAAAAACCCAAAAAACAAAATCAAAACAACCAACCACAACAACCAACCAAACAACCAACAAACAAACAAACAAACAAACAAACAAACAAACAAACAAACAAACAAACAAACAACAAACAAACAAACAAAAAACAACAAACAAAAATCAACAAACACATACATATACAACACAACAAATAACAAACAAAAAACAAACAAAAAACAAACAAACAAACAAACAAACAAACAAACAAACGGGCGAAAAAGATGTTCTCACCTTCGTGGCCATCATGGGTAAAGGGCGACAACTTGCTGCTGAGGCTACGTTGATGATTACGCCCCTTTCGCGCTCGACCATGCCAGCCAGGCAAGACTATTGCACTGTCATCTGTCATTACAACAAATCAATAACATAAACAAGATGGGACACCAGCCCAAAGTTGTTCCTATTTTCAAGCTTATCCTTCTGATCCATCTCCTTCTACCCTAACCCATCCTTTGATCCACACACACTGGCACACAAAAATAAAGACGGACTGACACACGGCACTTCCCGCCATTTGTAAGCTCTGTGCCTGTGGGATGGCGTAGCGTTGGCTATTCTGAAGAAGCAGAATAGCACAAGCATCGAAATGACGTCACTTCAAGCTTCACGTCATGGCATCATTAGTCCCACGACGCCGTGTTTATAGTGACGACTTGATGTTATAAATCACTCATCGTAGGATCAAACTTTGCAATTTTCTCGGGGATTTGCACACCTAGGGAGGTCACAATTTGACCTAATCAGGCTACCCGGGAGCCGGGACAAACAGCGGGCTTATGCAAACACTGTTTATGAAAAATCATGCGGGTATTAATGAGAAGATAGGTTTGTTTTGTAAAAGAAAAATCAAAGTTATGTAAGCTGTTTAAAAATAACTCCGAAAAACTGAAAGCTGATTTTCACACCTAGGGCGCACAGGACACAGTTTGACCCAATCGTACCCGACAGCCGAGACAAACTGTAGGCGTATGTAAATTCCGTGTATTAAAAAAAAAATCATGCGATTATTAATGAGAAGATTGCTTTTTTTGAAAAAAATATTCAATTGTTTTAAGATTAATCCCAAATAATTCGTGAAATTAACCCCCAAAACGTTAAACTATTTTCCCCCAAAAAATAGTTAATTATCACTCAAAATGTTACAGAGGTACAATGCTGATTAACGAACTCAATCAGTCTTGCTTTAATCTAGCGATATGCAAAATATTTAGTAAAAATAAGAAAAATTACGGACTCCGCCAATGTGGATCAACCGGCTTTTGTGAAATGCCATTTTCTTGTATGTGCATCTTAATATAAAAACACTGCCTCGAGATTATTCTTTTATGGACAATATCATAAAATGTCAATCTTGTCCGTCCTGAAACGCGGGTTCTACACACACACACACACACACACACACACACACACACACACACACACACACACACACACACACACACACACACACACACACACACACGCACGCACACATACACACAGACGCACATACACGCGCACACACACAGACCCAATACCCACACACACACACACACACACACACACACACACACACACACACACACGCGCGCGCGCGCGCGCCCGCGGCGCTTGTCGCCAAAAGTACGTTCTCCAGCAAGGTTTGCGTAGCTAGACGTGACGTCATTTTTATCTTGTTTCTTCTTTGCCAGAATTTCGGGCCCGCATGCCTAAAACGTCAAGTGCATGATGCGGAACGCGCTCCGACGAGCCCCATTTCAAAGTTGTTCCTATTGTTGTTCCTACACTACCCTCCCTCCTTTCTCTAGAAGTCAAGGTTTTTTTTTTAGTGTTTTAATTCTTTTCTGAAATTATTTTGTTTACTAAGAAGTTGAAAGGATACAAAGCTGGCTAACAAACTCATCCAATGTCTTTCTCCAAACTAGCTATATGCAAAGGTTCAAGTAAATAAAAATGACAAAAATTACGGTCTCTAATCTGGGTCAACCGACTGCCTATAAAAGGTTGTTTATGTCTTCAATGAGACATTCAATTACAATATGCTAGGAGGCTCTCTTAGCCACCCAATTAAGAAAGTATTTCGCCAAGTTTCAAGCTTGCGTGTACAGAAATATTAGAGATTGTCTTGTTTACATACATACGCTCACACATACATACAATACATACGCACATATGGCGCTTCGCGCCAAAAGTACGTTCAGCAGCGAAGTTAGCGTAACTAGACATGACGTAATTTTTTCTTGTTATTTCAATTGTTAGAGGTTTAGCCTGCCCGCCTTTGACATCATGGACATGCTATTTAATTCACCCAACCGCGACCCGTCCTAAAAAGTCCCTCCTATAAATAGAAGGGACTTAATAATTCACCCCTGGTGTCACTCTGTTTGGAGTACATGTTTGACAATTTACAAAGTTCTCAACACATTTCCAAAACACAGTTAGATAAAGGTAAACATACAAATTAAATCAGTGTAAAACGCACAGTTGACATAGAAGATCTTACCATGGCCACGGAACACACATTGCTGTTAATCGTATCAGGAATAAACTGCAACATGAATAAAAACATCTGTACATGTCTGTTACACAAAACAATTGTGTTATAGTAACCTCTCACGATTAACACAATCTGCCCCAGGACCGAAATCCCAACATTTTGAAGTTGCCCTCTGAAGGTCTGTACTACAATTCTAGAATTGAATTGAATTGAATTGAATTGAATTGAATTGAAACTTTATTTTCTAAGGATGAAGACAGTAGGCACGCAGGCCTTTTTACACGTCTGTCCTTAATAACATTTTAAATAAATGTAACAGCAGAAAAGATAACATGACAAATAAATAAAAAAATAAAAAGAAGAGAGGATAATAATAATAATAATAATAATAATAATAATAATAGAGACAGATCGAGCATGATAGTTCAAGGGTGGTGCCCGCAGAATACCTTGGCAATGTCTTGGTGTGGTCTGAGGGTGCTGAAGGAGTTAAAAGCAATGTGTCGAAGAACATTTTCCTGTGTGTTTCCGTCAAAATAAACCTCTTCTGTGGCCCTTTTGGCTTGCTTCAAACTCAAAGAAAAGAAAATTAAAGAAAACAAGATGTGATGAACCATAACCCACAAAGATTTTGTATGAGAGCTGTCTTCGGTGTAAAGGGTCTCTACTTTTTGTCTTTGACTTGATTCTGATGTTGAAATATCTTCTTCGCTTCAAGACTTGGGAAAATGGTGACAAAACTAGAATTTCACGGTACAACTTCAGTCTTGCTATAATTTGTATGAAATCAGGTTGACTTTACCTAGCTACTATACTAAGTACACCTGCATGCTCTTCTGAAAGGGCGTCGATGTGTGTGTATGTGTATGTGTGTGCGTGTGCGCATGCGCACGCTCCAAACATCCTGAAGAGGCAAAGATGTTCATGCGCCCTCCGGGCACATGAGAATCTATGCCTCTTGGAGATGCGCGCATATGTGTGAGAGAGAGCGAGCGGGAGAGAGAGAGAGAGAGAGAGAGAGAGAGAGAGAGAGAGAGAGAGAGAGAGAGAGAGAGAGAGAGAGAGAGAGAGAGAGAGAGAGAGAGAGAGAGAGAGAGAGAGAGAGAGAATTACGTCATATTTGCAGTATGTCTGCGTGGTGACGGAGTTGCTCCTTTTACGTCAACGGCACTGTCTGACTTTCTCTAGAAGTGATTTTTTTTTTTTTTTTTTTACTGTTTTAATTATTTTCTGAAAAGAATTATTTTTTACTAAAGAAGTTGAAAGGATACAAAGCTGGCTAACGAACTCATCCAATGTCTTTCTCCATACTAGCTATATGCAAAAGTTCAAGCAAATATGACAAAAATTACGGACTCTAATCTGGGTCAACCTCTCTCTTGGCTTGACTTCGCGAACGAAGATTCTATAGGGCTTGCCCACGTCGTCTGCAGGCATTTTCGTGGCTGCGGAGGCCAATCCGGGACAGGCAGGTTCGACCGCAGTGGCTGCAGGGGAAGGTCTGGTCAGGGTTCTGAGTTACGACAACTCTGTTTTTTCTTCTAAGCCGCTTGTCCTTAAGGTTAGCTCTGCGAGAGTCCTCAAAGGAGACGGCTGCCTTGTGAATGGTGGAGCGCCAGGTGTCACGGTCCGCAGCAAGCGAAGACCACTGGCGGTGGTCGATTTGGCAGGCACTAAGCGACTTCTTGAGACCGTCTTTGTATCTCTTCTTTGGTGCCCCTATGTCTCGGTGTCCAGTGGCGAGCTCGCCGAACAGAGTGATCTTGGGTAGGCGATGATCCTCCATCCTGGAGACGTGCCCCGCCCAGCGAAGCTGTGTCCGCAGCAGCAAAGCCTCGATGCTCACAGTTTCCGCCTGTTCAAGGACCTCGACGTTGGTGACATAGTCACTCCAGTGAATGCCCAGGATGGTACGCAGGCAGCGCTGGTGGAAGCGTTCGAGGAGTCGTAGTTGGCTGCGGTAGAGGGCCCAGGACTCGGAACCATACAGCAGGGTGGTGAGGACCACAGCTCTGTACACGCTGATCTTGGTGCCTGTTTTCAGCTGTTGATTGTGCCACACCCGCTTGAAAAGTCGCCCGAAAGCGCTGTTCGCTTTTGCCATCCTGCTGTCAAGCTCCTTGTCCAGCTTGGCGTCCGACGTGATAATGCAGCCAAGGTAAGTAAACTGGTGCACTGACTTTAGTTCAGACTCGCCAATGGTGATGTGAGGAGGGCGATACACTGTCTTGGGTGCCGGCTGATGGAGGACCTCTGTCTTTTTCAGACTGACCTCGAGTCCAAAGAGCTGGGCAGCATCTGCGAAGCAAGACGTGATGCGCTGCAGGGCTCTCTCTGTGTGTGCAACGAGGGCAGCATCATCAGCAAAAAGCAGCTCACGAATCAGTTGGTCTAGGGTTTTCGTGTGGGCCTGCAGTCGTCTGAGGTTGAACAGGCTGCCATCGAGACGATACCTGATGTACACTGCATCGTCATCATCAAGGTCCACTGTGGCCTGCTTCAACATCAGTCATCATCCTTGGCGACTTCAACGCCAGAGTGGGCCAGGACTCTGAAGCCTGGAAAGGAGTCCTCGGCAAGCATGGCGTGGGGAACTGCAATGACAATGGCCGCCTACTGTTGGAGTTCTGTGCGGAGCAGCAACTGGTCATCACCAACACTACTTTTCAGCAAAAGGACAGTCGAAAGACCACCTGGATGCATCCTCGCTCCAAACACTGGCACCTTATTGACTATGTCCTAGTGCGTCAGAGGGACCGCAGTGACGTCCTCCTCACCAGAGTGATGCCCAGCGCAGAGTGCCACACTGACCACCGCCTTGTCCGCTGCAAACTCAGGCTCCACTTCAGGCCAAAACCCAAGAAATGGGGGCCCCCCAAGAAAAAGCTTGATGTTGCCAGCCTTCAGCGTGACGATGTGAAAGCCGCCTTTCAGACAGATTTACAGCGCAGGCTCAAAGACACAGCGGACCCAGTAGACTCCTCCCCTGAAACACTTTGGGAACAACTGAAAACTGCTATTACAAAATCCTCTGCAGAAGTCTTGGGTTTCGCCAGAAAGAAGAACAAAGACTGGTTTGACGAAAACGATGTAGAGATCCAGGAACACCTAGCAAAAAAAAAAGAGCCGCCCATCAGGCCCACCTAGCCCAGCCTTCCTGCCCTGTGAAGAAGTCTGCCTTCCGCCTCGTCTGCAGCAGTCTCCAGCGCAAGCTCAGAGATCTCCAGAATGAGTGGTGGACCAGACTTGCACAGAGGACCCAGCTTTGTGCTGACAATGGTGACTACAGGGGCTTCTACGAAGCACTGAAAGCAGTGTATGGCCCCAGGCACCTGGTACAAAGTCCCCTGCGAAGCGCGAATGGCCAGGCACTCCTCACAGATAATACCTCCATCTTGAACCGCTGGTCGGAATACTTTCAGAGCCTCTTCAGCGCTGAGCGCACTGTTCAAGAAGCAGTCGTCCTACAAATCCCACACCTCCCAGTAAAGGTTGAATTGGACGAACCGCCCACCGCTGAAGAGACCCTCACAGCCATCCACCAGCTCAAGAGTGGCAAAGCAGCAGGCATTGATGGAATACCGCCAGAGATCTGGAAACATGGAGGCACAGCACTGCACAACAAGCTCCATGACCTCTTTCTCTGCTGCTGGGAGGAAGGAACACTACCAAAAGATCTCCGTGATGCAGTCGTTATCACCCTGTACAAGAACAAAGGCGAGAAGTCTGACTGTTCCAACTATCGGGGAATTACCCTGCTGTCCATTGCTGGGAAAATCCTTGCAAGGCTGCTCCTGAATCGGCTGGTACCTGCCATCGCTGAAGACCAACTCCCAGAGGGCCAGTGTGGCTTCAGAGCAAACAGGAGCACCACCGATATGGTCTTTGTGCTGAGACAGCTACAGGAGAAGTGCCGCGAGCAGAACAAAGGGCTGTACGTAACATTTGTCGACCTAACAAAAGCGTTCGACACTGTGAGCAGGCAAGGCATGTGGCAGATCCTGGAGCGACTTGGCTGTCCCCCAAAGTTCCTCAACATGATTGTCCAGCTACACGAGGACCAGCAAGGCCAGGTCAGACTCAACAATGACCTCTCAGAACCATTCCATATTCTCAACGGCGTAAAGCAGGGCTGCGTGCTGGCACCGACCCTCTTCACCATCTTTTTTAGCATGATGTAGGGTAGGTAGAGACTAGACAAAGGGTTGAAAGATGATGTCCAGGTATTCGGAGATGTGTTCTGTGGGACAGCTGCAAGCTGACACTATGGGGCGGCCGGGGTTGTTGAGTTTGTGAAATTTGGGGAAAAGGTAAAAGTTAGGTTGCTTAGGCCGCTTTTTTATGAGTAGATTATCTAAGGAAGCTCTCCTTGAAGAATCATATCTGTGGCTGTCTTGCAGATGCGCTTTCGATCAGCTTGGAGGGAGCTTTCGTCAAAAGGAAAAGTGGTCTTAAAAGACAGGTGCTCTCGCAAGAGAAGTCTTGAAGGTAAAAAAAGTTTTACCTGTCATTAACGACCATCATTTATGTGGCTACATCCATTAACGACCATCATTTATGTGGCTACATCCATTAACGATCATCATTTATGTGGCTACATCCATTAACGACCATCATTTATGTGGCTACATTCATTAACGACCATCATTTAGGTGGCTACATCCATTAACGACCATCATTTAGGTGGCTACATCCATTAACGACCATCATTTATGTGGCTACATCCATTAACGACCATCATTTATGTGGCTACATCCATTAACGACCATCATTTATGTGGCTACATCCATTAACGACCATCATTTAGGTGGCTACATCCATTAACGACCATCATTTAGGTGGCTACATCCATTAACGACCATCATTTAGGTGGCTACATCCATTAACGACCATCATTTAGGTGGCTACATCCATTAACGACCATCATTTATGTGGCTACATCCATTAACGACCATCATTTATGTGGCTACATCCATTAACGACCATCATTTAGGTGGCGACATCCATTAACGACCATCATTTAGGTGGCTACATCCATTAACGACCATCATTTATGTGGCTACATCCATCAACGACCATCATTTATGTGGCTACATCCATTAACGACCATCATTTAGGTGGCTACATCCATTAACGACCATCATTTATGTGGCTACATCCATTAACGACCATCATTTAGGTGGCTACATCCATTAACGACCATCATTTATGTGGCTACATCCATTAACGACCATCATTTATGTGGCTACATCCATTAACGACCATCATTTATGTGGCTACATCCATTAACGACCATCATTTAGGTGGCTACATCCATTAACGACCATCATTTATGTGGCTACATCCATTAACGACCATCATTTATGTGGCTACATCCATTAACGACCATCATTTATGTGGCTACATCCATTAACGACCATCATTTAGGTGGCTACATCCATTAACGACCATCATTTAGGTGGCTACATCCATTAACGACCATCATTTATGTGGCTACATCCATTAACGACCATCATTTAGGTGGCTACATCCATTAACGACCATCATTTATGTGGCTACATCCATTAACGACCATCATTTAGGTGGCTACATCCATTAACGACCATCATTTATGTGGCTACATCCATTAACGACCATCATTTATGTGGCTACATCCATTAACGACCATCATTTAGGTGGCTACATCCATTAACGACCATCATTTATGTGGCTACATCCATCTAAATGGTGGTATTTAACGACAGACGATCTTTTAAAAGGATGGTCGTTCAAAACAGATTATGTTGTACAAACCTTAGTCTCCGAAATTGCAGACTAGCACATAATATTTTTTTTCCAACGACAATGACGGAACCAATCAATCACCCAACAAATAAACGAACCAGAACATTAAAAGGTTAATTTTTACCTTACTCCCCAACGCAGACCGAAACGTTGCAATATCATCTTTCTCTAAAACGACTGACTGCAACAACTAAATGCAATACCTCTTGAATATTACGGTTTTGTTTTCTTCTTCGCTGGGTAACGACTGACTGCTAAATTAAAGAGCAGCCTGCCAATATTCAGTTTTCAATTTAAGGCAGTCGGTGGGGTTCGCACGGGCATAAATAGTCTGAGAAAGTTTCGCACAAACACCATTGGCGATAACGCATGGAAGCAATGCGTATAACCGAAGATTATGAAAGGAACGAGTATGTAGGGCATACACTGAACCCTTACCCTTCAACATTCTGTTGGGTTCTCATGACTCTTAGTTGACCACATACGCGGCTGACGATCAGGTTCAGGTTAGTTCGGGTTGAACGTCCACAGCACCGAGGTGATCATGGACGGCCCTGACGGGCGGGTTATGGGGGACAGGGAAATCTATTGCCTATGGAATACGACCCGAACACTGATCAACTCAGGCGCACTCCAACTGTCCCTCATTGATTTACCAGGACCTTTCAACGGACATGCTATTGAACAAATCCGTTGTTTTCCCCCTGGATTGTGAGTCCAGCTACAGGGGCCGGGACGGGATTCGAACCGACGACCCGGCGATTCCCTTCGCTCTCCTGATCCGACGTTTAACCGCC
This sequence comes from Semisulcospira habei, assembly GCA_036245525.1. Taxonomy (NCBI): domain Eukaryota; kingdom Metazoa; phylum Mollusca; class Gastropoda; family Semisulcospiridae; genus Semisulcospira; species Semisulcospira habei. The sequence goes on from BTPG01000006.1 coordinate 56,920,720, forward strand.
TGAGCTATTTCGGACTCCACAAGACTCCGGCTGACGAGCTCAGTGCGTGTTGACTTTATGTGCGAGACAGCCCCTTGCGCGCGCAGTGCACTACTCAATTGTAGACAATTCGAGTGTAGAGTGAGAAGTGCACTGCGCGCGGGTGGGACTGACTCGCATATCAACACTGATCTGGACAGGCGCCTATGGTAGACCAGTAGACGTTTTTGTCAATAGAAGATTGGTCCTCGGGTTCAGATTAAATAACTGATAGGTCAGGGGGTGTAGCCTGCTTGATATATTCATTGAAAAATGTCCTTTTTTGGTCTTGTCTACAGAATATGAGTAGGTCTTATGGTAATTTGTTCTTTGTTTATTAGTTTGATTTTTTGTTTTGATTTGTCATGCTAGCCCGTTTGTTTAGCCGGTTTATTTGGGTGTTGACCCGTACCGTTTGTTACGCATTTGGTCAGAAGTGTACAAGTGAGTGGGTCTATCTGGTGAGTACCCCCCGCAAACAGTACGGGAAATCTCTCTCACACACACACACACACACACACACACACACACACACACACACACACACACACACACACACACACACACACACACACACACACACACCCGCCTCCCCCCACCGCCACCCCCCCCACCCCACTCCTCCACCCACACCCACACCCACACACCGAACAAAATTGTTTAATTCTTCAAAATACATCATAGCTGTGATCACGCCTTGTTGAGCTCTGATCTGGTGGAAATGCCTCCATTAACTATTGTCACAAAGATCAATAGTCACCAAGTTCATCAGTTTTGCAAGAGTGAGTTAATATAAATTAGAAAACAATCTTTTCATCTTTTCCCACCAAGAAACCCATAATATTTAAGGCTTTAAATAAGTAATTTTATCATCAAAAGCTTACAGAAAATCTTCAGAGTTCCGCCGACACGTTTGCGAATGTACTCCCCAGATAGACCCACTCGGGTAGTAAACTACAAGTACACTTCTATTTAAATGAGATGCTTAGCATCTCATTTGAACAGAAGTGTACTTGTGGTGTACTCCCCCAGCATGATTATCTGAGGAGTACACTGGCAAACGTTATTTTTTCCCCCCGATTTGTATCATTTAATTACCGTCAAACTGTCCACAACTCACAATTCCAACAAAACTTAACTATTTTAACCCATTCAACCCATCCCTCGCTAACACACTACTACAGGAGATAAAATAGACCTTAACACTTTAAATGTGGCGCAAAACACCTTGGATCCACTAGGCTACACTGGCAACACCCTGAACTATCATGACCGAGCTGTCTTATGAACCGTATTGTGGTCTTCAGAGGACAACTTCAAAAAGAGATGCATCGACCATTTTAGTTCAAGGGTGGTGAGATCTGCAACCTTAGGACTCAATGTGTCAATCAAATATTCACAGGCATTTTAGCACATTTAACCCCACAGACGCATTTCCCAAATCTTGAGGTTGTTACCTAGCCACTTTGTATCGGCCGCAGGAGATGGCTCGACCATGACAATTCATGGTTAGTGCCAGATGAGCTTGGCGCCTGAAGGCGCCAAGCTCGTCTGGCACTACCCTAGAATTATCATAGTCAATCCATTTCGTGCTATAGGGCGTTGGGGCTAAGTGGCTTAACCTAGAAACGGGCCATTTTCATTTGTCCAGGTTTTAATCATCACCATACACACTGTCCCCTGTGGTGCCCATGTAAGCTCCCCAGTTCTGCTTCGCCTTCGGCAAAAATCGCAGTGACGTTATCGGGCTCTCATTGGCCAGTACTTTCATCCGCTCGTGCACGGTGATGTTTGCAGGCACGTGCATTTGCTGCTCCATGAAATCGTCCAGTGTGATTTTGTAGATGTCTGTGTCGAATTTCATCTTAACGAAGTGGGCATGCTCGTCGCGCATGACTCCCACGGACACCAGGTTAATAAGTAGGTCAAGCTTCCCATCGCCGTCCACGTCACCAAGAGCTCCTGGCAAATAGGAAGATGAGAAGAGCGATTATGAATAAATAATTAGGCTGACAGACATCGAGAAATACATAAAATGATCACTTCATATGATGATAATTATAAAAAATCACCATTGTTTATTATCAAAATTTAAATTTCTGTCAAAAATGGGAGAAACCTTGAAAATATTTTGGTATTACATGTTTATATAAAAAAATCAAATGTATGCAGTGGTTTGGCTTCAGTCAGCTTAAAGTGCGTCATATCTCCGGTGTCTCGCGTCACATAACCTTTAACCCTTTGCGCGTCGGTAGCGGTTTTAGTCGCGATGGTTCCTTCAGGGAGTCATCGCGACTAAAACCACTACCGACATGCAAAGGGTTAAACAATTCAAAGGCCTTGAGGACTGATCAAAGAAGCTGTGGCCAGTATACACCGGGACTCGTGTCCAATATTCCAAAGGCACACATGACAATTTCTGAACTTTTTCAGTTTTAGTTTCAACTTTCTGTACTTGTGGTAACAAGAGCACTGCCGAACTGTACATGACTTTTGTACCTAACTTTTGCCCATTCATACTTTTATATAGATTATTTAGTTATTATTATTATTATTTGAGTTTAACGCCGAGTAGGCAACAAATGTCATCTCACGGCGGTACTTTCATGTCACGTCAGTGGGCCAAGGAGTTAGTTATTTGTGTTTAACGCCGAGCCTCTTCCGCGGACAGCCACATCAGGATACGCGGCATCAGCGTAAAAAAAAAAAGTTATAAAAGGTATGGCCCGCCAACCACATAGAGAGAAGGTATGGCTAGGTCATACCCCAGTAGCAACACCTCTTCGTGCCCATAACGGCCGCAGTGGGCCCGCGCACAGCCGTGAACGGGCCCACTGCGGCCGTCGTGGGTCGGGGGACCTTTGCTTGCTGGGAGCTTGCCCCCTCCTAGCCCCCCAAGTGGGTTTCTACACCACTGTACAGACCTGCTGAGCGATCGTCAGGCTGCACCATAATACAAAACGGGATGCCGTCTTTGACGTCTTTTTTGCCGCGTGACCATGGAACCTTGTTTTCTTTAGTGCTGACGTTACCATACTTTGCATATACCTGTCTGGCTCTCTCTCGGTCACTTGCCGTCAGTTCTGAAAACAGAAGAATTCATTGAAAGAATGAGCAAAGAAAACGGCAGCTTAGTGGCTAAAGTGTCCTAATATAAAGGTAAGATAGAAACAAAAATCAAATACAAACAGACACAGCATAAAACAGAAATGCATTAGGAAACGATCAGGATGAAGCGAATCAAATGCCCAACCATGGAAAACTGACTAAAAATAGAACCCCAAAGGACAGATTGTTTACTATTAAGGCCTTAACTGACGAAATCAACTGTCTCTTATTTCAATTTTGCAATATTATTTGCAATAATTAACCTTATGTTATATTTTCAAATAAAGCCAGTTTACACGTATGGCAGTACACGCACATGCACGCACACACATACGCAAACAAACACAAAGTAAAAAAACAAAAAAAAAAAAAAACCCAAAAAACAAGCAAACGGGCGGTCCGTGGCGCAGTGGTTAAGGCGCATGCCACCAATGCTTAAGGTGCGAGGTTCGATTGCGGGTTCCGGCATCTGACTTTTCTCCTCTAGTAAGTGTCACCGTTAATTCGGGCGGATCGTCGGGGGTTCTTTCTCCGGGTACTCCGGCTCTTCCTCCCCCTCCCCTATGGTACCGGTTTCATGCCACTTTATAAAATTTCAAATAAAAATTTCCGAAACCCCAGTAGCTGAGCTGACCCTTCGCACCACGTGAATGTCCTGTGTTTGTCTCGTACTGTGTTTGTTTGTCTTCAGTGTGTATGTGTGTGTGTATGTCACGTGAGCGTGCGTGTTGGGTTCAGTTCGCGGCGCTTTGAGCCGATTCGCAGAATTGGGAAAAGCGCCCATATAATAACCAGTATTATTATTATTATTATTATTATTATTATTATTATTATTATTATTACAGACAAAGAAAGTAACCAACCAACCAGCAAACAACAACACATGTTCCACCACCCCCACACCCCACCCCAACACACACACACACACACACACACACACACACACACACACACACACACACACACACACACACACACACACACACACACACACACACACACACACACACACACAAACAAATAAACAGAAGAAAACAAGCAAGCACAACTTGAACAAACTTAAACTGGAAACATTCATTCCAACATAACTTATTTTAATGAGCAAGGAAAATGCAGCATTTTTGGAATATCGCATTTTTTTCGCTCGTCAGTATAAAAACCTACTGTAGCGGTATTTCTTCGCGCCCCTCTCCCACAGTTTGATGGGATGCGTCATGGTCGTGCGGTCAAGCGCGAAGAGCTCTGCGTTGTACACTGTCTGATCCGACTCGCACTCGACATAATCCTCCCTTGTCGGCGCCTTGTTGGGCTGAAACGAGTCAAAGGTCATGTCCTGGAGCTTCATATCCTCTCGCTCTTGCAACTCGTAAAGACGATCTCCAACTTCGCGTCGCGTAATCTGAAACAAACAAAAAAATACACCCAAACCAGTGAGCATAACCCCAGTAGCAACACATCTTCGGGCCCATGACTGCCGCAGTGGCCCCGAGGACCTTTGCTAACTGGGAGGATGGTTGGGCCGACAGCCGTGCGCAGGCCAACTGCGGCCGACGTCGGTACTGTCACACGGAGTGAAGAATTCGTAGGTAATGCTCAACTCGAAACAAAGCTCAAGAAACATCGAACGTTGATTGGTCTGCTGCGGAAGAGAAACACGACAGAACGTGGCAAAACATTGACTGCAACCGCCATGATCTGCAACCATGACCCACGTCCCCTTTCTCCGGCATCGGAAACGTATTTGGTGTACGAAATGCCGGTTCGCGGTGGCTCCCATATCTGCCTTCAAATAGCCGACTCGTGAATAATTATTCGATAATCCACTTAAGAAATATTCTTTAGCCTATATATCAATTTTCTATACGTCCTCGGAACACTCACAATACGTTGTATGCCTGTGGCGCCGTGGATTGCCCCTCTCTCCATTGGATCCCTGCCCAAGCGGCCCTGCACTCTGAACAGGAAGACATCCCGGTTTTTGGAGTTGGTGCGCGCGATGAGATCGGAAGTGACGTCATACTTGCCAGTTGTCATGTTCCACAGTATTGTGCCATCCCTTCCGTCCAGAATGATTGTCTGTAAAATAGATGTATTAATTTATTGATCTTTTTATATTATTATTATTTTTTTTTTAAGTAAAAAGTAAAATATAAACGCTGCACACATTGTGAGCTCTTGCACGCGGATAGAGAGTGAAGTGAGTCTGGTGGTGGTCAGTGGGGTGGGGTGCGGGTGGGTGGGTCTATTATATATTCATGAGTGTTCAGAAGGCAATACAATACAATACAATACAATACAATACAATACAACACAATACAATACAATACAATACAATACAATACAATACAATACAATACAATACAACTTTATTGTCTGTTCGAGTCAAAGCACGACAGAAATTTGCCTTTCGGCTCGTCATGAAACAACAATATAAGACATTAAAAAACGCTACAAGAACATACCATGAAAAATTATCATTGCAGCAATCTATCACAAGCAATCTGTCACAAGATGGGAGGTAATGTTAAGTAGATCATACATATCGTGGCGTTATAAACGAGAATTCAAAATCGAGACAGCAGTTGGAATAAAAGACTTCTTAAAAACATTCTTTTCAATGCCGACAAAAATATGAACAACACACTACTGCGAGAGGTATAGATCCTCATGAGCCTCCGCAAACTGAGGGGACTCATGAGGATGTATGCCTCTTGCTGAAACCACCTTTGTATCCATTGTTCTTAGGACGGCTGGAGCTCGTTCGCGTTGAACTTGCACAGAATTCAGACGTACAATGTACACACAGTGGCAGTAAAAGGTCACCATACAACGACGTAACTCTTTCGCGGCGAACCACATCCGGATGCGCAGCTTATGCCGCGCATCCCGATGCGGCTAGCCTCGAATGAGTTAAGAAGCAGCGCAGTCAGTTAGCACAAGTTCTCGGGCCGACGTCTGCCCGAGGACTTTTTGTTCAGCGGCTTCGGTCGATCCCAGATAGTCTGAGCTTTGTAACTATTGGCTACTCAGCGTCAAGCATGACATCAGCTAGCAGACGAACGCCTTACGTCAGTGGTGTTGTAGTAGGGCCAGGCGCCCCAGTTCCAGTGAATCATGAAGTCCAGCACGCCGTCATCGTTGAAATACCCGGGAGCAGGTGTGCTGGAACAGAGAGCGACATAAGCCTACTCGTCCAGCTGAAACTGGGCCGTCCCTCTATGGACGAATGAGTGACGGCCCTCTTTCAACAGAGTGCGATATACTTTGAAATTGTCCCCAAGAACGGAAGCATAAATTGGCCTTCAAATAGAGTTTTCGGGGTGGGAATTTAGTTAAAAGGAATGGAACAAGTCTGATAGATTTACCAGTGTTACCCGAGGTCCATTTCACGTTTAAAGCCATTCCATTAACCCGTTCAGTGCCAGCTGACACAGACTGTGTTTCTGCAATCTTCGTTAATTCAACACACAAAAAACCCTCTTAGATGTCCCAGGAACATGGATTAAAAATGGTGTCGGCAAGAATCATTGATCTTTATGAGCCCCCGCAACTGCGGGGGCTCATGAAGATCTATTCCTCTTGCAGCTTAGTGGGGTGTTGAATTTTCTCCCCACTGAGCAGGTTAACACATTCTGCTCCAGGACCGAAATACGCAAATGTTGAAGTGGGCCCTTGAAGACTGTATTACACTTCTGGAAACTGAACGAGCGTGATAGTTCAAGGGTTGTGCCAGAATAGTTTGGCGCCTATGGCCGGGGCGCCAAGCTATTCTGGCACAACCTTTGAACTATCACGCTCGGTCCATGTCTTGCCGTGGCGTGTCGGAGTTGAATGAGTTAAGCATCAGTTGAAAAAGTTCGAATTTTCTCACCTGTAAGACTCCCTTCCGTCAAGTTTAATCCTCCAGATGATTTCAAGCGTCTCGCCGTCAAACAGCACGATATGTCCATCGAAAGAGTGCATGAGAATGTCCTTGACCCCGTCATGGTTCATGTCCACCATTACTGGAGGCACCATAACCCCCTTCTCTTCTGCTCTATAAAAAAGTAGGTCAGTAACGTAGTCCAAAATTCATTTATAAAATTCGACACATTTAATGAAATGTCTCACATCGATTTCCCTACATAAACTACTGAAAATTTATCAAGTACTTTTAGGCATGACCGCTTGAAACAGTCACTTAGACAGTTTCTTGGTTTCCAAGTATGACTAGCGTATACGACAAAAACTAGATCACAGCAACAACGCAATATCCTGCAAAGCGAATGAAAATGTAAACAACTGCCTTAGTATATCGCAGTACCCGGGAGCCATCAAGAAAGACCGCGTTACTGGCGATTACGTTATTTTAATGCTGAATTAACACAGACTTGTGAAGAAAAAATAAAGTTGAAAAGAAAAATGACATCGGGCCGAAGTCAGCCTTAGCTGGCCCGCGCACGGCCCGAGGCCCTGTTGCTCGCGGCGTATCCTCGAGGGAGCCAGAGCCAGAGACCTTGGCGCGTTATATATTAGACACCGTGGAGTGCGTCATTCTGCGGCTGACGTTATACTTACAGGAAGATGGTAATTTCTCCCTTGTCAGTGGGGGCTTTCAACCCCCACTGGTTGTAGTTCCCCTTGACGTTGGGTACGGGGGAGTCGCGCGGCTTCTTGAAGATGTGTCGGTAAAAGTCGGGTACGGAGATGGCCATGAACCTGCCTGAAAAGAACGTGAGAGAATGAATCAGGGGCGGACCAATTTTCTCTCGTGCGGGTGGGGTGGGTGGGTCTTGGCTTTACAGGGGCAAGTTTTCATTTGGGGACATTTTGTCGAGAAGAAATAAAGTAGCGAGGTAAGCGATCTCCTTTGTATCTTCTTCTTTTCCATCCCTTCTGTTCAATCGTGTTTGTTTTATTCTATGATTATTTTTTAAAACACAAATGGAGACGGATCAGCCATGACGGTTCAGTGATAGTGGCAGATTAACCGTGCCGACGAGAAAACTGTAAGCTCTTGATTGCTACTGGCGACACCGTTCGGCGGAAAAATATTCTTGTAGTTACTCGTCTTTTCCGCCGAACGGTATCGTTAGTAGCAGTCAAGGAGTTAAATCTGCAAGAGACACGGATCCTAGAAGGCCCTTGCGAGTATCTGGTGTGGAGGGAGCTACGTCAGTTCGTAACACACGATGTCCCATAATAAATTCATATCACATGATCTTCTGTCATAAATTCATGTCACACGATCTTTCATAGTATATTCCCAATGCTCAAAAGGCCATCGGGCTGGTTTGTGATTTTGGACATTACGGCTCAGAGCTGTATGGTCCAAAATCACAGAGTATCACACTTCAACACAAACCTCCAACGGTCTCGCCTCCAGTGCCGTAGAGAATGTACAGCGAACCGTCTTTTCGCGTGTGGGTTGTGGGCGCGCAGTAAGTCTCTCTCTCCTCGAGCATGGGCAGTGGGATCCCCAGCGCCTTGCCCGTGGCCCCTGACAGCGCTAGAAGCCAACCCGACCGTCGGGAGTGCACCTAACCAAATGCAAACAGTACGAGAACCTTTGTGTGAACACATTTGTTGAAGATACAGGAAAAGGAAAGGGATGACTGCCAGTGATAATCTTTTAAACAAGACTACCAAAATAAAGTAGATAAAAGCACTGTCAGTGGAAGTCTTCCTAATTTGGAGAAGATGATTTCCCGTGCACACAGGACGCAATCAGAGCATATCTCTGCAATCATGATGAGAGGGGCGGGGATGGGGGTTACAAGCATTTGCAGGAGATGGATATACATAGATGATTCAAGGGTAATGCCAGATTAGCTTGGCGCCCAATGGTGCCAAGCTAATCTGGCACTACCCTTGAATCAGCACGGTCAATCCATCTCCTGCTAAATGGATTAACACAGACTCGCACTGAATGGAGTCAGATTGCACGAGCCTAAACTGTCCTGTAAGGGAGGAGAACATTACATATATATTCTACACGCGTACATCAGCCGGAAATTCAGGATCACCGCCATGGGAGATGACCAAATCGTTGACACCGTCGTAATCAAAGTCCGCCAACTCAGCGTAGCTGTAGATGTTCCATTTCCTGTTGATGACTTCCGGGTCCCCTGTCCATAGGATCTCGCCTGCAAACAGAAACTCAGAGTGACCTGTGTTCTACTGCCTTGTCTTAGTGATGGACTGTTTGATTGTATATCTAGTGTTGAATGCTTCCCATTAGTAAGTTAACTCCCCTGTGCCCTTGTGGAGAAGAAGAGCAGACCACAGAGCACATCCTCCAGGACTGTGGAAACCACCAGTTGCTGAGGGAGGAGATATGGCCGAAGCCCGCCACCCTACAAGAGAAACTGTACGGGCCTGTGAAGGCGCTACAGAAGACCACAGATTTCATTTTGAGAGCCAAACTCCAAGTGTGACGGCGTTCGAGATGAAGAAGTAAGTTAACTTTATCAAAACTTATTGTGGTTTCTAGTCATACAGACCTTATATGACTTACTTTTTCCATATCTTTCGGTTTTATGGTCATATAGATCTTTTGTAATACATATTCTAAAGTATTTTTTCCGGGATACAATGTGCCACACATTCAATCTACCTTCAACGCGTATTAAAAAGCAACCTAGTGTGTTCTGGGACTCAACTCCTTTGAAATTTGTGAATCTTCATGAAGTAAAGCAATGCTGCGTTTAAGCTGGGTATTTTTTTCACGTAAAAATAATAGTCAGTCAGTCAATGAGTAACATGTCAGCCTATCAGTCAGTCAGTCAGATATTCAGGCAGTCAGTCAGGTAGTCAGGCAGTCAGTCAGTCAGGTAGTCAGTCAGTCAGGTAGTCAGTCAGTCAGTCAGTCAGGTAGTCAGTCAGTCAGGTAGTCAGTCAGTCAGTCAGGTAGTCAGTCAGTCAGGTAGTCAGGCAGTCAGTCAGTCAGGTAGTCAGTCAGTCAGGCAGTCAGTCAGTCAGGTAGTCAGTCAGTCAGTCAGTCAGGTAGTCAGTCAGTCAGTCAGTCAGGTAGTCAGTCAGTCAGTCAGTCAGTCAGGTAGTCAGTCAGTCAGGTAGTCAGTCAGTCAGGTAGTCAGTCAGTCAGGCAGGCAGTCAGTCAGGTAGTCAGTCAGTCAGTCAGTTGGACTCGACGTTTAAACATGCGCCTAACCCAGAAGCGCGAGAGGCATGAAGGATCTAGATAATCCATGTCTCTTTGCAGATGACTGGTGAACAATTAACTCATTCAGCCCGACGGCCGTATTCCCCAAATTTTGGAGGCGTCATCTAATGACTATGCACCAGTTGCAGGAGATGGATCGACCATGATAATTCAAGGGCAGTGGCAGATTAGCTTGGCGCCTTTAGGCGTCTGGGGAGTACTCCCGCACACGGTATCAATGGTGTTACAATACCGTGTTGTCCTAAACAGCATATTAGTACTACCCTTGAATTATCATGGTCGACCCATCTTCTGCTGTAATGCGTCACTGCTGAATGGGTTAATCATTTGACTGTCGGTAGCGCGTTTTATCGCGTTGATTCCTGCAGAAATCGGCGCGACAAAAAAACGCTGCTAACAGACAAAGGGTTAACATAACAACTTTACCCGTTTGGGGGTCAATAGCATTGATGGTGCCGAGCCTTCCCGAGACGATACAATCCTTCGTTCCATCTTGGTTGACATCGATGTGGTTACAGTTGATCTCGAAAATCTCCGCGTACACTGTCGCCTGCCACAGAAGCTTGCCGTCATAGCCGCGTAGTGCCACTACAGACCCTGCACATGGTATCTGCATGCCTGAAAATAAATACACAGTGATCGAAGTTTGTAACAGGAAGTAGTTTGTAGTCAGGACCTATGACAAAGCGTTGCTGTAGCCGACTTCTGTCAGATCCCGTACCTTCGAGGGAGTACTCGACCGCCAGATACCCCCACTCGAGGAGTACGCCACAAGTACACCCTTGTTCAAATGAGATGCTTCGTACAATTGTACTTGTGGCCTACTCCCCGAGTGGGTCTATCAGGGGAGTACTCCCGCACACAGTACTAATAGTGTTTCAATACCATGTTGTCCTAAACAGTATAGAAATAAGAAATAAGAAAAATCAGTGATTTAATGTCTCACCTTCATCCTCGCAGTACTTTTGCATGTCAGCCTCTGTCAACATAGTGGTGATATCGCGACCCGGAGAGAGGCCAATGATGACGTCATCCATGCCGTCCCCGTCAACATCCAGTAGCCGGATGCACGACTCGCTGCCTGATGGGATGGCAAAGATCAAGTGACACGAATGTTTAACAAAAGGTTACGCGACATGAATATAAATGTAACATCATGTAACATATTTTAAACAATGAATTTTGAAGAAAAAAAAAAACACACTTTTTTTACGTTGCTCATTGAACTTGGAAAAGCTAGTAATGACTAATAAGAAAATGAGTGCTAACTTTTTCTGATTCAAAAGATTTTTGGTATCGTCTGTGTTTTTCCCCCCTCCCAATAAACTCATCATTAATAATGAATGCATAGTACGTCGTTGATTTAAACAGTAATGAGTGCGCACATTCATTCCATATCATTGTTGTCTTGAAAGACTTTTTACAGTTTAATACAGTTTGTACAGCCCCCCCCCCCCCCCCAAAAAAAAAAAAAAAAAAAAAAAAAGAAGCTTCACGTACCATAGTCAGTAAATGTTGTCCTCCACGATCGCGATTGACGCTGAAGGCTTGTGTTGGTGCTGGGATGAAAAGGCAGAAGGTTTGCTACAGGGCTGAGGGGAACAACAATCCCCAGCATGTAGCCCACTCCGAGGAACAGAAGAGCCACCGCGAACACAGTTGCGCACACTGTGGGCGTGCAGGACCTCTGAGGTCTGTCCCAAGATCTGCAGGAACAAAATACTACTTAACCCTGTGGGTGTCGATAGCGGACGCGATGATTCCTGCAGGGATCTTCGCGACTAAAACCGCTACCGACACGCAAAGGGTTAACTCATTCGAGACGTGCCGCCTACGGATACGCGGCATAAGCCGCGTATCCAGAGGCGGCACGTCTCGAATGAGTAAAGCCCATTACTACTGATGATGATACCACTCGGCGAAAAAGACTCGTGACATCGCTTCAGTAGCAGTCAAGGAATTAACCCACACTGGTTGCCTCCCTCGATCCGCTACCGACCGCTGATCATCGCCAACCAGTGTGGGGGTTAACCTTCAAGTCCTGACACTCAATAGCACAGGACGACAATCGAAAGAAGAAGAAAAAAAAATTCGCCTTTAAGCGCGATGTTATTATTATTCTGACATCAACACCGAAGACAGTCATCATGGTGGACCTAAGGTCTGTTGCAGGACAGGACAAATTAATGTGGGTGCTGGTCTGTGATTTGGGACTTTACGGCTCGAGAGCCGTAAGGTCCAAAATCACAGACCAGCAGACGTATTCTGACGCTGGCACAATTCACCTAATATAATCAATAATCAATTTAGCACGTACGATGCAGAAATATGCCCAGCACGGTCTGTTTTCAGCAAAAACATTTTTTTTTTTTTACTGACAGGTGCTTTTTTTAACTCATTCCACCCCATCACCGAAATCTTTACATTTTGCCGTTGTCCTCTGAAGACTGCGTTGCAGTGCAGGACACAGATCGACCATGATAGTTCAAGGGTGATGCCAGAATAGCTTGGCGCCCATAGGCGCCAAGCTATTTTGGCATCACCCTTGAACTATCATGGTCGAGCCTTATCTGCCTGTGGTGTGTCTGGGGTACAATGAGTTAAGACAAATCTTAAAGGGCAAAAAAATTCACCTGTCATTAAAGACAATCAGTTCTGCGCGCCTTCAAGAGAAGTCTGGAAGGCCAAAAGGTGTCACTAAAGATCATAATTTAGATGGCTACAGCCGCCTAAATGATGGTCTTTAGCGACAGGTGATCTTTCATAAGGGTGGTCGTTTAAAGCAGGTCATACTGTACCACCACACGTACCTTTAAACATACGGGACTGAAGTTTCGCTCTTGTCAGAAAAGAAGTGTTCCACAGGCAGAGTCCAAAACTACAGACTACATCATGTACTTTTTGGAAACATGCTGAACGGGAGTTTTCCAGTCCACATACCAACAACAACCACAACAAGCGTTTGCGTACTGTACCTGTTTACATTTCTTCCAACGCCTCTGTGTGTCCCGCTACTTTTAATTAGGTCATGTGACTCGTCTTCCTCGCTTTCGCCATCCATCGCCAGTTTGCTGTAAGGCTTGTCTTTCTGCCGGCTGTCTAAGGCTAACACAAAAATCAGCATAGACCCAATGCGCAAAAGGCCATCGGGCCGATGTGTGTGTGGGCCAAAGCGGCCTACGTCGGCCTAATGGCTTTTTGCGCATTGGGGGAGATGGTCGAGATATTATAAATTAAGCAGGGGTTCGCTACACGGACCATAGTAGTCCCGAGGGAGGTCAAAGTAACCATTGAACCCCCAGGCTTTCGGGGTACAATGGTTAATTTGACTTGCCTCTGGACCTTCAAGGGTTCCTGTGGCAAACCCTTGCTACCAATAACGTGTAACAGAGCGAACCAGATGTTCCTTTGTGTACATAGGCCGATAGCGCTTATGACCATTGCTTCTCGGATTTCACTCGTGTCGACTGCTAGCTATGACGTGCGCCGCTCGCGGTGCCTTGCCAAACGCAGCGTTAAGTGTTGTGTACGCGATAGCCTCGCAGTGTACGTGTTGTGTTTCTTGTATATATTTTTTGGACTGTGTATTCTAGCCATACTACAAAACCATTTGCTTAGTATTTAGCATGGCTAGATTTGTCCCGGGTAATAGTTTTAATGAGTAATAGTGTTTGGTTGATTGTAATTTATCAGGGTGATAATTGTGATTTAGTAGCCTTTTCGATTTTCTGTGACCCCTCTGAGACCGCTTTAAGAATGAATATAAAATTTTCGCTAACAGCCCGTAACCCCAAATTTAATCCAGAGTAAAGCGGGTAAAATTTTCTAATTTTTCTATTTAAGTTTATATTTTTGCATTATGTAGTTTAGAAGATATTTTAGTTCTTAGGGCTGGAAAGAAACAGATTTGCCATTTTTACTATACCAGAAGCCCGTGGACTTTAGCACCGACGCGGAGACGGCGGGAGCCAGCATGCGTCTATAAATAGGGCTGCCCGCTTGGCGCGCTTTCTCATCACACACACTTGCTGCAGCCGGACCGAGAGGACGGTCTCCCCGCGCTACGCCCACAGTAAGCCACGCTACGCCCAGCTGCCCAGCCACCACTCAAGATTCGCCTATCAACATGTCCAATCGAAGACGCCAACCTGCCCTTCTCAGGGCGCCCAGCCAGACGGAAAACACACCAAGAGCAACGAGAAGCCGAATGGAAGTCATCCCAGATATGTCACTAACAGAGCCAGGGGATGACTTCAGCGTCTACGTCCAACGCCTAACAGCCTACTCCAACATGGTGACGACGACGCTCTCACCGTACAGCGAGAACTGCCGCTTCTCAAGAGAGATGACCGCCCCCAAGCAGCGTACCCTACAAGTACCACCAACGCCACCTAATCACCAGTACACGAGGCCGATCGTCAGTCGGAGCCAGGATCTGAGCCGGACTCTACACCAGCCTCCCCGCTGGTCCATATCCCAGAACACTTGTCAAGAGAGAGGGAATGGACCAAACGGGAGAAGAAAGTACGCTTGGGGTCAATGGACCTTGACGGCCTCGTGAGACTGTTGCCAGCAGCCGCGCCAGCCATCATCTCCTCCGATGGAGACAGCCACCACCGGGCGCTAATCACCACCCGGTGGTTGTTCGAGAATGGGGCACTGAAAGAATTTCACCCGCCCAACAACAAGCCTCGGGTGTCAGGGAGTCCCTCTGACACAAGAAGCGGAAACGCAAATCTCCCCACCTGCCACCAAGTCAACAGGGAGCATAATACTAATACTAATAATAATAATAATAATAATAATAATAATAATAATAATAATAATAATAATAATAATAATAATACCGTTATTATATAACCTCCCCTGCTACAGAAACAAAGGAAACCAACACCCCGCCAACGACCACGATAGTTAAGGGCAGAAAACGGAAACACACCCTACCTGCACGGAGGCCAGCACCTCCACAACACTAGCCACAAAGGACCAATCCACAGACCCCATCCCGACCAACGGACCCACCAGCCTACCACACCGACGACGCAGACGACCACCCCTGCACATCCGGACCCGGGAGAAGAAAAACCAACGGCCAGCCCTACTAGAAACACCGCCGCTACACCTCCGCCTGCCACCACATAACCGCTACCCACCGCGCCCAGTGCAGCGCCAGACAACAAGACCTAGATTCCACTGGCCCCTCCCCCCCTCCCCAACTACCAAGACACCACCACCAGCCACGGTTCTACCGACCACCACCACTCATCCAAGAACTTCTCCAGTGGTTGGAACACCTCACCTCCCCCAACCGGCAAATTCCATCCGCCACAACCACTGGGGAGATACTAAGCCACCACCCGCCTCCAGCACCTCCCGCCCGGCCCCTGCTACACCACCAGCCGCAGCGCGACGGAGCGACAGACAGACAGAGCGACACCCTGCCCTCCCCCCCCCCCCCCCCGTGCCCCCGGGCGAAAGCAACGAAAGTTAGAAGCCCCAGTCCCTTTAAAATCGTATTTGCCGTTTTGTTTTTACATTGTTTGATGATATTGCAAAGCTGGATGTTTTGATGATTTTCTTGACCATGCCGGATTGACATGATTGCCAGACCGGTCGGCATTAGCCATTTTGTGAGGCTAGCTTGATTCCATTTGTTTTCTGCTAAACGATTATCTACTCAGTAGTAAATTTCCATGTAATGCTGCAGTGTGGAAATTTGTACACAAACTTTTGTAACAATGTTGATGTGGAAGAGATGACGTATGTATTTTTGCCTTAGAAAAATTAACGTGTCAAAATGATGCGGCGCTTAGCGTGCACGACCGCACGTGGTCGGTTGTGACTAGGCGATAGTTTTGCTTTGGCGCCGCATAACCGTGGGAGTAAAAAGGAGTACACTTATGCCTCTAACTAAATGATTCGCTCAGTAAGTTAGGTCTTGTTGAAATGAATGGCAATCATGACAATTCACTACTACATTGCTTGCATTGTGGATGCACCATAATGTGCGCATTTTCTTTTGTTCAGTTAATGCTATTCATTACTTGTTGATTGTTTAGTTGTTGTTGCTGTGATAGAGATTTTAAGTATTTCATGCTTAGGATGATCTTTCTTTTATTCAGTTGCATGTTCTGTTGATTCTTCTCTTGCTTATCACTTAGCTAGTGAGGGCAGCCTTTGTGTGATGTTCCCGCGTTGGTGACGTCACTCACGGCTGACTCCCTCAGCCACCATGTTTGTTTTGATTTTGAACTTCCGCTTAAGTTGTTTACACGTTCCTATTTCTTACCGTGTGCCGCCATGCCTAGCCACGGATTGAGTGACTGGTTGATGGATTGATTGATTCATTCACTCAGTCACTCTTTCCATTCATTTAGTCATTTGTTCATAGGTCTTTGTTTTATTTATTTTGACTTGAGTCATTATTTGGCTCCTATTTTATGACTAGGTGGTTGAGTCACTTGACACAGTGCTAAGGCATGAGCCTGTGTGACAGCAAGCAATACAGGTCATCTCGGTTATGCGACCTCAAGGGTCATTGTTCACTACTATGTGTAATAAGTGTAGCCTTTGAGTGACTGCAAGAAATATAGGACATCTCTGTTATGCGACCTCAATGGTCATTGTTCATTACTATGTGTAAGTAGCAGCCTTTGAAATTTAAAGGTACTTTGTAGTCATATTGTGCGGTCCGTGGCGCAGTGGTTAAGGCGCCTGCCACCAATGCCAAGGTGCGAGGTTCGAAAACGGGTTCCGGCGTCGGACTTTTCTCCTCTGGTAAGTGTCACCGTTAATTCGGGCGGACCGTCGGGGTTCTTTCTCCGGGTACTCCGGTTCTTCCACCCCCCCCCCACCCCCCCCACCCCCCAAACTTTGGTACCGGTTTCAGGCCACTTTACAAATTTCAAATACAAGCGATCAAAAATCTCTGTAACTTCAGTAGCTGAACTGGCCCTTCGTCTGTCTTGTACTGTGTTTGTCTTAAATGGCGTAAATCCGTGTCTGTTACGTGAGTGTGCGTGTTGGGTTTCAGTTCGCGGCGCTTTGAGTCGATTCGATAAAAAAAATTGAGAAAAAGCGCCTATATAATAACGGTATTATTATTATTATTATTATTATTATTATTATTATTATTATTATTATTATTATTATATTAAGTGGACCATGCATTTATTTATTTCATGGTGACATTCATTAGGTTATATTTTAGTAGATCTACTTTATTATAGGCTATCTTTGTTACATGAATTCCCCTTCATGTACACATGTTTTCTGTCTGTCTTTCCTCTTCGTCATGAATGACTGCAGTGCGTGTAGATGTTTGCGTTCTTTGTTCACGTTCAATGTTTGCGCTTGTGTGTGCGGTGCGAATGCAATAAAGACAGAGTGGATGATGATAAGATAAGATAAGATACTGTTTATTGCCATTTGCCTTAAGAACATAAAGCATAGGAATGTGTGTTGGTGTCGTTACAATTACAAACATCACAGTAAAAAAAAAATCAATACTCTGTCACACAGATCCAATGCCCTACACACCCTGTAAAAACTTTAAAGCTAAACAACTGATATCACAAACCAATACATACCATACACACCCACGCTCATCTTCCACACACACACACACACACACACACACACACACACACACACACACACACACACACACACACAAACACACACACACGCCTATTAATCCTAGGCAATCGAAATGAATTAAAGGTATATCGTTTAAGAAGAAACCAGAATATCTTAGAGTAAATGTCACTAATTTAGTGATCACAGTTGGAAGTAAGACTGGTTAATATATATCATAAGACTAAGCTAATACTGAAGGGTTGGGCGAAGTGCTCTGTAGGTCGGTCACATGACTCCATGCACATACGCACTCTCACTCAGTCATTCACGCAAACATCAGTCGGCCTCGGCAATGAATCTCTATGATCGGCCCACAGAGCACACCATGGCACGCTTATGACACAGAAAGGGCTCGGACAGCACTAGGATAAAAACTGTTACTAAAACGGTTTGTCCGTGCTTTGAGGGCAGAGTAGCGGCGACCAGACGGAAGCAGGTTAAAGAGACAGTTAGCCGGGTGTGTAGTGTCGCGTGCAATAAGCCCTGCACGTCTAAGCAGCCGCTGTTGGTACACACTGTCAAGGCTTGGCATGTCTTTGCCGACTATTTTGGATGCTGTCCTGACGACACGGTTCAGTCTGTGTTTTTCCCGTGCAGACGCACTGCCATACCAGACCGCGATCGAGAATGTCCGCAACACACTCTCGATCGCGGCCCGGTAGAAGTGCTCCATGCCAGTTCTGCTCACACCAAAGGCCCTCAGCCTTCTCAAAAAATAAAGGCGCTGCTGTGCTTTCTTAACAATGTTCTCTGTGTTTTGTTCCCATTTAAGATCATCGGAGATGGTGGTTCCCAGAAATTTAAAATGCTTAACAGTTTCTACGGTTTGATCGTGAACTACAAGAGGGGAGAGGACAGTTTTGTTACGTCTAAAGTCCACTATCAGCTCTTTTGTCTTACCGACATTTAGCTCCAGATTGTTCTGGTCACTCCACTGCACAAGCTGATCGACCTGCTCCCGGTATTGGGATTCATCACAGTTTTTTATCATTCCCTCCACTGTGGTTGAGGTTGTGTGTATGTCCTTATTCATTTGATGGTAGGTCGGTTGTATTGTGAGTTCACTTTGTGTCGTGTTCACACATTACTTTCCCCTTTACACTAGTTTCCTCCATTTACTATTCATTAGTGCTTGGTCACAGAGTTACCTTACTGCTGGCATGGCATCTCATTAATTTTGCATTAATTTTACTTTTGCTATGTTACTTTTAGCACTTATGCATTCGTTTCGATATTGTCTGACCTGTTAGGGAGGCCCCAGTCGGAGTGACTACCCGTTTGTTTGTCATTTGCGTGTTCGCCTTTCCATGTCTGACTGCATAGCGCACTTGCGTATTGGTGCTCTGCTTTATTCTTTGACTTGTGTTTTGCATGACTTTGTAGTTCGTATTGTGACTTACTTATTTTTCATTTTATTTCTGGTCAGGTATTTTATTACACATATGTTACACGACCATCACTTTGATTTTATCCGAGTGTTTAAAATCAAAGTGTTGTACGTTCCCTGCATGATGATACATGCCTTAGTTTAGTTATGTGCCTTGTTCATTGTATTCTTGGCACCATTACTGATTAACTGTTTGTTTATTCCACAAATACTGCTTTCTGGTTTCTGTTTCTGGTAGCAATAAAAGTTTAATAACACGAACGTGTCTCTGTGCCAATAAATCCAACCATCCAACGTTCCATCTATATTTTTCAAATCTCCGATTCGTCACCCCAACACAAACATATTTGTTTTTAGTCCACCTTTATTTTTGTAAAAAAAATTAAGCTGAAATCTGACGACCTTGATCACACCAGACATGACTGATGTCAAAAATGTATACATGTATGCATAATAGAATTATGACGTAATACAAGATCTTTCACGACGTTGCCGTTTGCCCTGCTTCGAACAACACTATGTAACTTTACACTTTAAAAACTGTTGGTGCTCTCTTATGGAACACAAGTGGTAACCAAAAGATTCAGAACAATGCAGCCCGGCTTGTTGTGAGAGTCCGTAAGACTGAGCATGTCACACCCATCTTGAAATCCTTTCACTGGCTACCTGTGTCCTCACCTATTCAAAACAAAGTTATGTCAATCTGTTTTAACTGCCTTTCAGGCATATACACCCTCCCGTGAGCTCCGCACCTCTTCTGATAAACGGAAGTTGTATGTACCTTCTGTCCAAACTAAAACATTTGGCCAGCGCACTTTTGTTTATCAAGCCCCAGTGTTATGAAATACACTTCCTCTTGAAGTCGGAAACAGTGAGTCTGTCTCTGACTTCAAGAGGTCGTTGAAAACTCACCTCTTCAAGCCTTACTTTGAATAACTGCCAGTGTTTGATGCCTTAATTGTAGGTCTGTAATCCTCCTTGTTTAGACTGAATGTTAATTAGAATATAAATTATTGTGTATGCATTGTTGGTTAGTTTATTGTAAAAGTGGTGTGTTCGGGTATTGTGTTTTGTTTGTTAGGTGCATGTCATTGTATTTTTATTTTTGTGTACAGATTGTAAAGTGCTTAGAGCTTTGATTAAGATTAAGTGCTATATAAATACGCATTATTATTATTATTATTATTATTATTATTATTATTATTATTATTATTATTATTGACCAAAACGTGTCACAAAGAAGGTTACAAAAAATCCGCCATTAGTCGCTACAATGTTTTTTTTGTAGCAAGGTCATATGGTATCGGCTTTGCGCTAAAATAGATTGGTCGTGTGACGTAGGGATGCAAACAATATGTTACAGATCGGACCAATGTGTCATATACCACGATGTATATTGACAAATTAGATCAAATACCACGGTAGACAGCACAGCATTTCGTATCATAATTAAAACCTGCCATCGATATATCTATTTACGTAATTAAGTCGTCAACAGAGTTCAATGTGTGCTGATCCCCCACCCGGGTCTGCCCTGGGGGACTTGGGTGGGGTTAACTACTTTTTGGTTTTCAGGGTCACCCTGGTCAGCCCCACAGGGTGGGTTTTCTTCTCTATTCTGGGGCATGTGTTTCTGTCTACCCTTGGTCCATTCATCTGTATTTTCCTTTTTTAAACTCTCCCTCCTGTCTGCGCTGCCTGTAGCTCTTGATATTGGATGTGTGTTGCTAAATGGTCTTAGCTTTATTTAGGCCCCATGTCGTAGGTTTATTTAATGTATTAGACGAGCTGGCGACATACATTCAATATTCTGTTTTTGTTTTTGTTTTTCACAAGCAGTGCAGGCACGTTCTGAGAAAGCCTTGTTGCTGTCGGGACGTTAAGCAATGTACAATCAATCAATCAATCAATGTGTGCTGATACATTTAAAGCAAAAATTATAGGAGTATTATTATTAGATTTCAAAATAACGATGGTTAGACAAGTGTTTAATATTTCATTTCAAACAATGATGCGAACGATAAACATAAAGATGTCATGAAGAATAAAACAAATTACTAGAAAACTTAGGACACAATATGATGCGACTCTCTGTGAAAGCAAAAGTACATTTATGTGTGAAAACAAGATTTTATTTTAGTTCAATAAAAATCGTGCTTTTCACAAGGATGGATCAAATGTTGTTGTTTTTGTTTTTTTACCTTCACAGAGAGTCCTATCATGAACCGATTCACTACCGGAATACAAAGAATAGCACCAAAATGCAAGAGGGATAAATCGTCTTGAACATACAAATCTGAAGACGTCTTTTCGGCTCTAATCTGACAAAAAGTCCACTCTTGTGAAAAGAGAGAGTTTCACTGACTCTGTAGGCAAAAGACAGTATGTCCATTTTTGTGAAAAGCGAAATTTTCATTACATTACAATGAAAATCTCGCTTTGCACAAATATTGACTTATTGCCTTGTATGTAACTAAGGCTGTCTTACTGTCTTTATTGATCCGTGTGCCTCAACCATGCGGCACTATTCAGTAGGGTTCTCAGACATCATGAATTTAACCCTTTGCGTGTCGGTAGCGGTTTTTGTCACGATGATTCCTATCGGAATCGTCACGGAAAAAAAAAACCCGCTGCCGACACGCAAAGGGTTAATTAACCGAAAACTGCAGAAATGACTACTTACTTGTCATGTCGAGTTCTTCAAGTCCACGAGACAACCAACAGTATGCCTACTTTCTTTCTGCACACTCTAATATCTGTTTTAGCTCAGGTTACATACAAAACAATGTGTATACCACCAGTTACAATTTTGCGTCACAAGGCGCTCCTAACAAACGACCGACTGCAACTTGCAATTAATGTAATTGCTTCTCGTGTGACAATGACAATGTCACAGCTTTAGCAGGCGTGAACCGGGTTTTGTTATTTCACAACATTGAAGGCCCATTACCTTTGTAACTGTTCAAAGATACACTTCTGTAACAGATGGTTACGAAAGGTTACATACGGCTCATTTAAACATAGGACAATCCAGTTCAGCACACGTCGTTTTTATATCAAGTAATTTGGCAAATGACTTTACTCCGTTCTATAAATACAACGCTTTTGTTACGAGAAACCGCTAAAATAGATTGACACGCTAAAGGCAGAGCAAATTAAGTACGTGCGATTACGCATGTGCTGTTGCTGCGTGTCCAAACCGTTGTTAAAATTCATTAGGTGTGTCGACAGGCATAACAAACACAAATGGTGCAGAAACATGTCTTCAGATTTATGCGTAATGGCACTTTAATATCCTAAACCGTCATCACCATACGACCAAAGTCTATTTTCCTTCAAGGTGGTGAGAACGTTTTAATCGTTCGTTGAATCAGTGTCCAGTTCATTTTCAAAATGGGCACCTTCTTTTATCAAAGTAGGCCAAGTTCGCTTCTGATCTCTAGTTGTTTATAGAACGTGATTTGACCTTTGGTTATTGTGTAAAGTCAGGTCACATCGCTTTGGTGGCCATGCCGGACTCTTGTAGGTACAGTTCAGCACCAAGATAAGGCGCACCAATATATTGTGGAATTCCTTCACTGCTAAGAAAATCAGTCTGAACACGACCCAACTGCAAGAGGTATAGATCCTCATGAGTCCCCGCAGTTGCCTCATGCTGACACCACTTTGTGTGCATGTTCCATGGATGGTTGCACGCCGGGTCCCGCCTTTAACCGGTACGCATGTTGACGTCAATGCAAGTCGTAAGAAACGGCAGGCCACTTAAGAAATCGCCCTCATATCTTCTGAAAAAACGGCATTATCTGTAACATATTTGGACTTTTCTGAAGCATAAAAGTCTGCTTTGCTTAAGTAGTCCGGTTTTTTCCCCGCAGAGATATGCATAACTGGTGTACAAGGATGGTGTTTTCCTAAAACGTGTCAGCGAGATGTTTGCTTTCTGTTCAAAGAACGTCTAAATAACTGGGAAAAGACTACCAATAATAGGCAAATAATGAGTTCATAAACAAAAATCTGATACCCTGTGGTTATTGTTGCCAAGTTTTGGACCCCAGAATGGCAAACTCAAAGTACTTGAAGCAAACAAATTGTGAGGTGAAGATTGCAAACGTACACACCGGCACTATTTGGGAATTTATTTGTCGTACCCACCGGTTTGAAATCGTTGTACACACCGGTTCATTTTGTTCTGTTAGTAAATTCCTTTTAACGGTTTCAGATGGGCTGTAAGGTGTTTGCTTTAGCTACAGCCACCATCTGCACACCACAGTTAGTTACAAACTAGAACATTTTAATGTGTTTTAGAGCCATATTTTATGAGATTTATCCATTCTACTATGGCAGTGTAGTCCCTGTGCGCATATACGTTATTGGCACCACAGCAAAAGGATGTTGGTGTGTGTTTTACAGGTTCAAAATGTGCAATTGTTTAACCCTTTAGGTGTCCGTAGCGGTTTTAGGCGCGATGATTCCTGTAGGAATCATCGCGTCTAAAACCGCTACGGACACCCAGAGGATTAACCTGTAATTTAAACCTCTCGTAATTCAGAAGAAAGAGGTACTCTACATTGTTTCGATGCATTTTAGTTCGTATTTTAAGTGTTGATTTTGATTTTACAATTGACAAAGTGTGACAAATGAAGAACAGCAGTCTATAGCAGATTCTGCAGAGTTATAACTGGAAGTATTATTAGTGCATACGCAAGCCATTAGATTGGTGAGGCCACTTGCAGCAGGGATACTACATAACCGGATAGGAAACGGCCTTATTTGCGATACCAAACATGTTTGGGCTAGTCGGGTGTGCGGTGATGCAGAACATCGCCTACCCACCTAGATACGCAATCCGTGAGTTGCGATCAAACCAGTTAGCGAAGTAGTGCGCATGCTCCAAATGACGCAGCCGGTTTTCGTTCACACTAGCAAAGCAATTTACAATTAGTTACGTTCATTCAGTTTACTGTCCCACTGGCACCAAGGTGATCGGGGACTAGCATTTTTTATTTTAGATAACGAACACATAAAAAGGGAGAGCTTTCATTCTGTCAATATTGTTTATAAGATACACCACACTAGGTCTTCACAATTTAATAGCCAACAACGGTTCTTATATATATAAAAAAGGGTATGTATAGTTTATTTTCATATTAAAATCAAGGCTAAAATTCAAAACCACTTATGTAGAAGGAGTTAAGAGTTCCAATTAAAAGTCTATATATACGTCAACTATAATTTCAAAAAAGGTTAAAACCAATTTAGACGTTCACCATAAAAGTTTGGTTCTTGTATATTATTCTTATCAAAGTTAAAATTTTAAGATAATCTTAGCTGGATTCCCTTGTGCATGTATCCATCAGTGCTATCTATAGCACTGAGGAAAGCATGCCCAGGCGGTCACATTTGTGTCTGTCCAGCGCGACTGTTCAGACCTATGTAAACTTTGCTTGTCATTTGTTGTGTGTTCGAGCGGTGTGTGTTCTAAGAGAGTGGGGCGGGGAGGGGGGGATGGGGGGGGGGGTTAAATAGGATCGTGGGAGGGGTGGGGAGGGGGGTACATACTTATGTGCTGATATTTTTTCTATACTTTTCAATCTGTGATTGTGTAACTTGATTTGCAATGTAATTATGTATATATGGCTTTTGTATATATATATATGCGTGTGTATGCATATGTATATATATGTATGCATGTATATTTCTATATAAAATATACTGTATGCCTAATTTAAATACCGAAATAAAGAATTCGAATTTTTTTTTTAAGATAATAAGAGACGTAATTAAATAAATTGTGAAATAATAAGAGACATGATTAAATAAGTGTTTAAGATCCTGGTCTGACCTGCGGCATCACTGTTTTAGATCAGTTGTGGATTTATCACACTCATCTGCTGATCCTACAGCCTACCGACAGGCCACTTGGACCATAGAATAAAAAAAGTTCCCATTTTAAGACTGACTAAGGTTAATAGTAACGTATTTACATTAAACAGTTCAAAGAAAGGTCTAAAAGGTTAAGAGCGAGGGTTAAAATCTATTCCGGCCTTACATAAAAACAAAATTAAAATTCATAAAGAGATATTATTAAAAAGATTACAATCAGTGACTGAACAGGGTGAAAAATAGAGTGCGCGAATCAACACGCGCGCCCTCAGATCAGTCTATTTAAGCTAGTAGTCCCTAGAACCGCGCTGACCATGATAATGACATCAGTACTGGCCGATTCCAGGATGTCATGAATAGTAGTTACCCCTGGATACGACTCTCTGATTACCCTGCATTCTGCGGCGAAGGCCCCACACCCAAGAACAGCGTGTTCGGGAGTGAAGCCCTCGCCACAGCGACAGACGGGGTCAGACCATCGCACAAGCCAACTATTTGTGCAGAGACGATTAATAATTTCCAACGAGAATGGTAATTTATAAATACTGTGTTCTATATGCTAGGACGCCCGGGTGCTCCCTCGCCAAAGCTCTTTTTTCACTAGAATAATTATTTTTAATTTGCTTCTCTATGAGGATTCGTGTTTCTTTGGTAGTCATGCGGAGCCGCACGGGCTGAGCGCCAGGTACATTTGCGGCGCCAGCCCGGGCGGCACCGTCTGCAGTTTCATTTCCAAGGATACCAACATGGGACGGTATCCACTGGAGGGCAGTGTCAATGCCTCTAATCATTAGCTGGTGTATAATCAGTTTTATTTCTAGTACTATATCTTGGCGAATAGACATGTCCCCAAGTTTTATGCTTTGCAAGGCAGACCTAGAGTCAGTGCAGACAAGGAACTGGTACATCTGCAGTGGCAGAGCCAACACGCATTCTAATGCCATCAGAATTGCAGTTAGCTCCGCCGTGCATACGGACCAGTCCTTGCCTAAGTTATAACTAATAGTTTTTCCCAGAGATGGGATAAAGACGCCACATCCAACATTTCCGGAATCATCAATTGATCCATCGGTGTAAGCTATAATAGCGTGCGGTAGTTGGCGTCAAGATATTCAAAAGTAGAAACTCTTTGTATATGTGGATCGCTTTTTTTGTTACTAATGCCTACAACTTCAGTATGGATTGTTGGCGCAAGGAGGGTCCAAGGTGGTACAGGAGACAACGGTAACTCGGTAACTGTATGGGGTTTTATTCCAATTTGGTCGTGGATCTCCTGAGTGGCCGAAGTAAGAGATATTCCGGCTCTTTTGGGTCGAGTGGATTTAAAAATTAACTCAGTGTGGTCCATTCTTTTTTCATTATGACAAGTGTCCTGGGCGTTGTTAGGAACTTCAAAAAAAAAACGGTTAACATAATTTGCACAATATTTTAGTCTAAAATAGTGTAATGGAAGGATGTTAACAAAGACGTAAACTGTTTTGTTAGAAGCATGTCGAGGTGTGTCCAAGATGAATTTAAGAGAACGCATCTCAGCTGTTTCAAGTCTTTTAAGAATATATTTGGAGGCCGAGAAGAAGCATTCAGCTCCGTAATTCAGGTTGGATCGCACCAACGCATGATGTAGATGTAGTAGCAATTTTGTGTTTTTGCCCCATGGTTCTTGCTTAAGGATTTTAATCAAGTTTATTGCCTTATTGGCCTTAGTAATAAGGTTATTTATATGGGCAGTCCAATTTAATGTAGATGTAAACAATACCCCCCAAAATTTGATTTGGTTAGAATTAATTATGGGGTGCTTCACATCATTAGTCGTTATAGTTACTTGTTCCTGAAATTTTGTTTTGGTAGGGCCGAAGATAATAAGTTGTGTTTTATCGGTGGCCAGTTCGAAACCGTTAATCTCCAAGTATTTTTGAGTTGCATCTATCGCCCTCTGAAATTGTTTTGATTTATTTAATGGTATTTGCCCTTTTTCAGTGTTTTTTTTATATTCTCACTGGTTTCCAGATGGCTATGTCGTCGGCAAATTGAGATAGCTTTAAAGAAGTATGTGTACGTTTATCAAGGTTAGATTTTAAGTAGGTAGGAAGATCAGCCATCATTATATTAAAGAGCGTGGAGGCCAGGCAGGTACCTTGTGACACGCCACAATCAATTTTATGTGTCTTGGAGAGGGTTTGTTTATATTTTACCTGCAAGGTGCGTTGAAGAAAATTTTGGAGATAGACAAATATATTTCCAGAAAGCCCAATTTCTTTAATTTTCTGTAAAAGTTTCTTACGCCAAACTACGTCAAATGAGCGTTTGACGTAAAAAAAAAACCAGGCCATTACTTTTTGTTTGTTTTTAAAGGCTTGTTTAATGGATGAGGAAAGAGTAAACAATTGATCTGAAGTAGATCTATGTTTACGGAATCCAGCTTGTACTATCGGTAAATTTTTTTTTTTTTCTAGAAAATATTCCAGGCCATTTTTTAAGGAGTTTTTCGAATACTTTGCTGGTATGTGAAGTTAAAGTTATAGGCCGAAAAGAAGTTGGTAGATTCCTTGGCTTTTTTAGTTTCGGAATAGGAATTACAATTCCATGCTGCCAGTCTTTAGGCAGGTAACCCTCTCCATAGCACTTATTATATAACTGAAGTAGCATTTTCTTACCCTCAAGGGGGAGGTGCCTTAGCATTATATAGGTTATTTCATCCTGACCTGGGGATGTATTTGTACTTTTAATTTGAGACAATACAGAATTTAGCTCGATCAGAGTGAAAGTTTTACAATTAGAAAGATCGGTGTCTGTTTTATTATCGTCCTTCCGAATCCGAGTCTATGCTGTGCTATGCTATTATTGAAGGGACAAGGACTTCCAGCTGGCGCTGATTTCGTCCGGGGGTGGGGGTGGGGGGCCATGGGGTTGGGGGGGGGGAGGTTGTTTCGCTCTGGCTGTCTGTCGCTGATGCCCGCGCATCGCTAGTTTTATAATCTAGTATCAAGGCCGCCCGCACGGCCCTAGGGGGGTCGAGTCGTGGGGCTGGGGAGGGGGGGGGGGTGTGTGTGTGGAGAGTTGGATCTCCTTCGTTTTTGTCATGACGGGTCGTTTGTTTAGATGTGTTGGATCAGGGGGTGTTTGTTAAGTAGTTGTATTGTGTGGTTTGTGGTGGTGTGCCAGGTGTCTGGGGTGAGGTTTATGAGGCCTCCCAGTGTAAGGGGTGAATTTAATGTCTTCTAGTCTAGCTCTGGCGTGGTTTATGGTTGGGCAGTCTAGGAGTACATGTTCTGTTGTGAGTGTGTGGCCGCATGTACATAATCTGGGTTGGGGTGGACCAGGTATCTCTCGACCCCAAATCTGATTCTTGTTAGTCGGGTT
This sequence comes from Semisulcospira habei, assembly GCA_036245525.1. NCBI lineage: Eukaryota > Metazoa > Mollusca > Gastropoda > Semisulcospiridae > Semisulcospira > Semisulcospira habei. The sequence goes on from BTPG01000006.1 coordinate 56,949,276, forward strand.
TGGTCTTTCCTTTTGCCTGACAGTAGGATGGGTACGTTGTTTAGGACCCTCGTGAGGCCTTTACGTCTAACTCTTTTTGAGTGATGGAATTACTTTTCCCATAGATTTTGAAAGGCTGGCCGGAGGGCGTTTGATCTTTCGGCTGCCGACAGGGGTAGTTTGAAGAAGGTCGATTCTTGGTCGAGGCCTTTCAATCACTCTTCGCTCAGCAACCGGACGGAGTGGACGGTCCCCCGCGCTCCCCAGAGTAAGCAAACAAGCCAAGCCAAGACAAGTCTCGCCTCGCCTCGCTTCGTCACAAGCCAGCGACTACACACAGAACTCATACCATCGCCCGCAGCTCAGTACGCACAGCGCGACAGATGGCGTCAAAGAAGAAACAGTCACCCGCCCTTGTTAGGGCGAACAGACGGAGGACCAACAAAGAGGCAGTAGAGGATTACACCTCTAGACTCCCTCAGGCGCCACAACAGCAACCCAAGACTTCAGATGAGACAAGGAGTTACAAGCCTCCTTTGTCCCCACCAATTCGACGTGAAGAATACGCCATGTGGCATCCCTCGCCCCCGCAGCCAACTGCACTGCCAACACAGTTGGCACACCCGCCGGCTACATTCGAAGATGTATTTAGAGGAGGATTTCCATCACCGCAACATCTCAGGTGGTTCCTCCAAAGCCAAATAAACCCACCTAGCCCGCAACAATACCAACAAGTCGAAGAAAAGGAGACAGCCCCAGCCAGCTCCCCGTCATCGCCCCCCCCCTGGATGAAGAACCCGAGGACACGTCGGAGCCAGCCTCGGAGCCGGACTTCCCACCCTCCCCGCCGCCGGTCACTTTCCCCGAATCAATCACTCGGGAACGGCCGGCATCGTCTGTGGAGGAGGGGACGCGGATCCGAGGTATGGACTTTGACGACCTAGTGCTGTTGCTCCAGGACGCGGTGCCAGCCATCAGAGCGATCGACGGGGACAAGTACCGCTGCGCGCTAGTCACCGCCCGGTGGCTGGTACACACGGGGCCCCTCAATGACCTTCACCCCTCAAAGAAAGACAGTACGGCCAGCCAAGCCACCACCACATACCAGGACAGCGAATGCCAGGTAGCGCCCGAGACAAAATCAACGGGGACAACAGCCGCCCCAACGACAGCAGCAAAAAGGATTGGCACTACGACGACCACCACCAAGAACAGAGGATGCGGTAACACCGCCCCGCCCACTCAAGAAGCAGGCACCGATGCAACCCCTGTCCCAACCAAAGAGACGAAGAGCACCTCTACAGACCCAGCACCACAAGCGACCAACACCAACCCGAGCCAACCAGCCAACCAACCAGCCACAGGCCCCCGAAAACGCCACAGACCACCCAAGCGCTTCCGGAACCAGCGCCCGCCACTACTCCCCACACCGCCACCCCACCTTCGCCTGCCACCTCAACACCGCCACCCACCCCGCCCATTCCAGCGCCCAAATCCTCGGCCCCGCATCCACTGGCCACCACCTCCGCCACCCAACCTCCCCAGGCCCCACTGCAGCCAGCCACGGTTCTACCGGCCACCACCACCACCCCCGCCACCACTCCTACAAGATCTTCTGGAGTGGCTGACGTACCACCACCTCCCCCCCCCCCCCAGCCTGGCACTGAAAGCAACGGTCAACCGGCAACACCACCCGCCTCCACCACCAACCACCCGGCCCCGGCGATACCACCAGCCGCTGTGCGACGGAGCGACAGACAGACAGCGCGACGAACCCCCCCCCCCCCCCCACTCCCCTGCCCCCCCCCCCCCTGGACGAAATCAGCGAGAGCTGGAAGTCCCTATCCCTTTCAAATCTTCACTTCACTTCACTTCGAGGCCTTTCTTCGCTATTTTATCTGCTTTCTCATTACCTGGGATCCCTACATGGGAGGGAACCCAAATGAACTTAATTTCTTGGCCTAATTCTGTGAGTTCCGCTACTCTGATTCTAATAAGATATGTTAGGTCTTCTCGGGAGGAGTGCAGGTTTTGGATCGCCTGGGAATCAGAGGCTATGAGAATTTGTTTGGCTGCCTTCAGGTCTGCTTTTATTACTTTGATGGCTCCTAGGATTGCCGTGAGTTCGGCTGTGAAGACTGCCGTGTGGTCCGGTAATTTGATGGCTCTGTCCGATTTGAGGGGAACGTGGATACCTAGTCCAGTTGTGAATCCGAGTCTGGCTTAATTCTATTAATTAATAGTGAACGCACTATTTATATTTAGTTTTCACGTTTCTTTTCTCGTGGCATTTGTAGCTTAGTGTGGCACTGAATCACAACCTCAGGCAGTCTAATATGCCGCACCAGTGTGCATATAAAATCTGCTCCGCAGCTACTTTTCATCTATAGCTGCTAATCAAAAGAATAAGTGTCATAAACTAATCTGGTTTGAGGCCAATCAAAAATAAAAAGGTTAGGTGTGAAGAGACATTACCATTACGTGTTAAGATAATGCAGCCCTGAAACAAGGTTATATCCAAAAGAATAAGTGTTGTGAACTAATCTGCCCTGAGGCCAATCAAGAACTTAAAGTTTTGGTGTGAAGAGACATTACCATTGTATGTTGAAGTAATGCAGCCCTGAAACAAGGTGTGAGGATAAAGCTACTATATATATATATATATATATATATATATATATATATATATATATATATATATATATATATATATATATATATATATATATATATATATATATATATATATATATATATATATATATATATATATATATATATATATCAAAGCATTTTATTATCATTCTTACATTATCAGCAGTGACCAAAAAGAAGTGGGTGGATAAATAGCTGTCTTTAAAAACATGCCAACAAATGAATTAAAAGCACGTTCAAAATAATAATATTGAGAACACCGCTATTTGATCTGACCATTTCATTTTATTTTCACGAGCTATATGAAATTTGTAAAATACATTAAGATAAAACTTTTTAATGAAAAAAAAAAAATGTGCTGTACAAAAATCACGTCTGAAGCATTTTCAGTGTTTTTAAGTCCCTTCTATTTAGGACGGGTCGCGGTGGGGCAAATTTAATAGCATGTCCATGATGTCAAAGGCGGGCAGGCCTAAACCTCTGATAACTGAAGAAATGACAAGATAAAAATTATGTCATGTCTATTTACGCATCGACTGCCAGGTGGGGCCGAACAGGAGAGGACTGCCGAGGGGAGCGCGACGGAGTGGCGACTTCACATCAGCAAGCAGGCCGCGGCATTCTTGTAGCACGACTAGGTCAATCTCAGTGGTCCAATTTCAATCGTCAAAACTTTGAAAAATGCCGGTTGTAGGACGTTCTACAGCGCTGGAGGTATCCCTGACCGCCCTGCTCAACGAATCCACGCTGTCCTCATGGAAAGTCACCTGGAAGGGAGAGAAAGCGGTCATCGTTTTGAGGCTCACATCTACGTCTGATACAGCAAGTGTCGCCAGCCAAGACAAGCCCAAATACTGCATACGTACCGCCGCAAACCACGCAGTCAGCTGAGGAGAGACAGACAGAGAGCAGAAGAATGGCGCCAGAAGTTTTTTTAAAAAAGCAGACGAAGAAAAGGAAGTGAAGAGACTTTTGTCACACCATTGTTCATGCCAACACCGCCAAATGACAAGCAACCCACAGCAGACGACACACAACACACTCCTGACACGCCGAGCGGCACGAGAGTCCCGACGGGCCTAGATTTAATGCAGGCAAACATGACAGCCATGTTGTATCCGTGCGGGTTGCAGGACTGTAGTGATGTAAACAGACACAGTGACAATGACCTTAATATTTGCAATGTGCTGAAAATGAGAATATAAAAAAACTACATGAAAGACAAACCCATGAATTCAATGCAAGAATGCGTGTCTGGACTTACTGATAGGTCACTTCAGCGTCGTCTGCGGGCCAACACTAGGAAGTGGTGTGCGAACCTATGTTCCCTGACAAAAATTTTGTCAGTGAGAGTTCTGCCATTGTTGTCGTGACTGATTTCAGTGAGGGGAGACAGATCTGCTTCAAGGAGTTTTGGTTTTGCAATTGAGCGTGACTTGTCCATGGATTAAATGGTGATAAACATTTGCAGGGCAACCTATTTAGAGATGCGTCGTATTAGCTCTATTAGACAGTTCCTTACCTCAGAGGCTAAAAAAACTCTGGTTTGTTCATTTGTTCTGTCTCGCATTGACTATGCCAACTCACTCTTATCTGGATGCCCGCAGTATCTATTTGATCGGCTCCAGAGAGTCCAAAACTCAGCCGCACGTCTGGTCATGAAAGCGAAAAAGTCAGACCATGTGTCCCCCATCCTGACGCTCTCCCATGGTTGCCAATGAAAGAGAGAGTCAAGCACAAAGTCTTGTCCATTTGTCATGTTTCCCTTTCTGGCACTGGACCCACTTATCTCTCAGAGCTCCTTCACTGTTATATCCTTTCGAGGCAATTGCGCAGTTCGTCTGACAATAAAATGCTTCGTATTCCTACAGTAAGGACTAAAGGATTTGGGCAGAGATCATCTTACCAGGGTCCATCAGTCTGGAATGATCTTCCTAAATCATTGAGACACAGTGAGTCTAGTGCCAGTTTAAAACACAGTCTTAAAACCCATCTTTTCCCATCTTGATTATCAGTGTTCATGTATTTAGTGATTTTCTGTTCTTTTGTGTAATTGTACATGTGGCTTTGGTTTTTTTCACATTTTGTGTAATACTTTTCTTGTTCATATGTACGGCGCCTAGTGCATCTTACCATTTATAGGCGCCTTATAAATCTTCCTTATTATTATTATTATTATTATTATTATTTATTATTATTTTCAAACAGGACCCCCACAACATGTTGTAGAAAAAACGTGTGTACCTTCAAAGCCTCAAGATCAGTGTGGAACGAGATGGACAGAGACAAGTACAAGGAGAAATTGGAGTGAGCAGAGACTGACGTGCACAAGGTTATGGAACTTGTGCGATCTTACCTCGGGTGATGAGACGTTAATGTTATGACAGATGTGCCACTGATACTGAACTATAACCAGACGAATGTTCTGTCGGTTATCCGTGTCATGTGTTTTTGTATTCAAGTTTGAATCGATCATTCGTGTATGTATGTCAAAATTCCTTATCCCCACCACCCTTGTCTATGGGCCCAGATGCCTCCGACAATAAACCACTCTGATTTGACTTGGCCAGCCTCGCTGCTGAATGTACATTTAGCGCGAAGCGCCGTATGTGCATGTGTGTGTGTGTGTGTGTGTGTGCGTGTGTATGTGTGTGTGTGTGTGTGTGTGTGTGTGTGTGTGCACGAAACCCCTCAAATGGGTGACTGTCTTTACCATCCTTATGGACAATGGGTGTGTGTAAAATTCTGGGTGACCAAGTCAGACACCCATTTTTTTCTGAGGGTTGTTTCTGCGTTGTCATGCTTTAAGAAGTTATAAAAGATAAAAAAAAAATCAGTTTTTCCCACTTTGAGGTTATTACACACACTTTTGTGCTTAAAATACACTGTGGTAGTGTGTTTGCACTTGCCCAGCAGAGTGTGTGTGTTTGCACAAACCGGTAAAATGGGCAAGTATGTGTGACATCACCCTTCTCAGCTATAAATAACTTGATACCTGATCGGTGGTTGACTGCGTCGGTGAGCCGAAGTGAAACGGAGAGATACGAAAGGTAGTAGGGCGGGGAGGGGGGGGGGGGGGGTGGTGGTATTGTATTTGTGTGAGGGAGGAAATTGTTTATGTTGCTGCAAAATGAAATTTGTTATTTGAGGGTGTGGTTGTTTTGTAAAAATAAAAAAAAAAAGAAAAAAATAAAGAAAAAAAAAAAAGAAAAAAAAAAGTGTGTTATGCTTCCGGGGTGATGTTGTCGGAGGTGATGTCTAGTGATAAATTTGAGACTTAGCATATGTATTCTCTTGCGCCGGTTGCTATGAAGTGAAGTGATTGTATGAGTGCGCATTGTAAGAGAGGACGTATAGACTTTGGGTGAGGCTGCTGTTGTCTTTTGTCCTGCCCGACCTTTTGGTTCAACCTGTTGCTTTATTTTGTAGGTTTGTCGATGTTATCAATGCCGCATCTCCTTTTGGATTGTATGCACAAATTGATTGAATGCAAATGACGTCACAGAGTCAGCGTCGTTTGCTGCAGTCAGTCGTTTAGTGCAGTTAAAATAGTGCAGGCTTGGATGGGCCATTTTCGGATGTAATAGTAAAGTATTATTTGTATGAATGCTGTCCGTTTGAAGGAAGGTTGATTGATTTACATTGCTTAACATCCCGACAGCAACAAGACTTTCTCAGGACGTGCCTGCACTGCTAGTGACAAAAACTAAACAGAATATTGAATGTATGTCGCCAGCCGGTCCAATACGTTAAATAAAACCTACGACATGGGGCCTAAATAAAGCTAAGACCATTTAGCAACACACATCCAATATCAAGAGCCACAGGCAGCGCAGACAGTAGGGAGAGTTTAAAAAAGGAAAAATGCAGGTGAATGGACCAAGGGTAGACACATGCCCCCAGAATATAGAGAAAAACCCACCCTGTGGGGCTGACCAGGGTGACCCTGGGAACTAAAAAGTCGCCAACCCCACCCAAGTCCCCCAGGGCAGACCCGGTTGGTGGTGTTTGAGGGAAGGACTGGAAAGTCGAGTGTTGAGGGCAGAGCGGGTTGGGGGTGTTTGAGGGAAGGACTGGAATGTCGAGTGTTGAAATGAAAATGAAATGAAACTTTATTTTCCAAGGATAAAAGAATAGGTGCGCAGACCTGTTTTCATTCTTGTCCTTGCTACACACTACAAAACAAAATAACGTACACACACACACACGCGCGCCGGTGTGCAATTGCCGCGTGCACAGGCTTGTGCCAGATTAGCTTGTAGCCTACAGGCGCCAAGCCAAGCCTGCACAACCCTCCACACACACACACACACACACACACACACACACACTGACACACACATACACACACATCAGTATATCATGTACACATACATTCTTTCGCTTAAAACTATACTACAGCAAATATAAAAAGTATAATGGATTTTGTACATAAAACCGCTATTGTTCTCATCATAAAAACCAACACGGCGGCTCACTCCAACAAACATAAACAGGCATACACACACACACACACACACACACACACACACACACACACACACACACACACACACACGCACACACACACTCGCACACACACACACACACACACACACGCGCGCGCGCGCGCGCGCGCGCGTGCGCAAGCACGTAGGGATGCGCGCGTGCACACACATACACTTGCACACACTGACACAGATAAACACACACATGCGATAGCGGCCTCCCCGCGCCACTAAACCGCGCACAGCTAGATGCTAGTCTGCCATGGAATTAGACTAGACTTGTATAGCGATCCCGCAACCACCGCGCGCGCGGGTCGACGCGAAGAAACCACAGCACTGCCACGCCTCGCGAGCGCCCAATGCTGTGTCTATCGACGGCATCCCGTCTGGCCAGCCGAGTCCATGGGGTCATGGATATTACATAATGCGGCTTGCTGGAATGCCAGCGGTATATTACATGCGTTCATAAATTTTTAATGTTAGAAGAGAATGCAGACTATCCGGGAAATGCCGCATAAGGCATGGAGTGCTACATGTAAAAATAAAAATAAAAATACAAAATAAAAGAAAAATTAAGTTTTGTCTAGATGTTTGAGCAGCTTGGTCTTGTAAGTTTTAAGCGATGGCGCGGCTCTAACATCCGCAGGAATGGAGTTCCATAACTTTGCACCAGAATAGGACAACGACGACCTATAAATGTCTAGTCGAGGCATCGGTACAACAAGATTGTTCCCTGGTGTTCGACTGGACCTCGTATGAGCAAAGTGGAACAAACTATTGAGATAGGCTGGTGTTTCTGAGAGGGTGATTTTGCGCATGAGCACCAACTTATTATACTTAAACTGTTTTTCAAGTGGCAAAATGTCTAACAGCTTGAACTTATTGTCAGTATTAATGACTTCTGAGGGTCTGTCAACAATAAGTTTAATGGCTCTTCTGTGGAGCGAGTTCAGACTTTTTAAATTAGCATCGCTACTACCGTCCCAAATAGATGAGGCATAATCCAAATGTGACTGAATATGGGCATAGTAGAAGAGTTTCCTTGTTGGCTCATCAGCAAAATGTCTCAATTTCGACAGGAGGAATACATTTTTAGATACTATTTTACACAGTTTAGTAATGTGGCCTTGCCAGCACAACTTGTCGTCTAAGTTGATTCCAAGCACGCGCTGTTCTCTGACTTGCTCCACAGGCTGGCCATTAAGTGTTAGTTGAAGGGGAGGGGGGTTCAACTGATGCTTTTGCCGTGTGGTAATCAGCATGCATTTGGTTTTAGTGGGATTAGGTATCATGGCGTTATTTCTGCACCATTCAGATACCTCATTTAAACTGTCTTGGAGAATCTTCACCATACATGTTACGTCTGATGACGAAACGTCCAGTGTTCCATCGTCTGCAAAAAGACTGAAAGTTACACTGGAGTCAGATATATGTAATGGAAGGTCGTTTATGAAGACAGAGAACAATAATGGACCAAGAATCGATCCCTGTGGTACTCCGTGCTCTATCACCCCTTCAGGTGAGTTTTTACCATTCACGTAGACATACTGCGTACGCCCATGCAGATATGACGTAAGGAAGGCAAGTGTGTCTGCGCTTAGTTGATAGACATTAAGTTTTTGAACTAAAGTTTCATGATTGACGAGGTCAAATGCTTTTGAAAGGTCCAAAAATACTGCTCCAGTCATTTGACTGCTATTTATGGCAGTAAGCCATCTGTCAACAAGGTGTACCAATGCTGTGTGACAGGAGTGTTTCCGCCGAAAGCCAGATTGTAATGGATGTATGAGTTTGTGTTTTTCTAGAAAATGTTGTAAGTGTGTGTGAATGTGTCTTTCTATCGGTTTCGACAGTGTTGACAGTAGCGAAATGGGCCTGAACTTGTTAGGGTCGGCAAGGTCTTTCGTTTTAGGTAGTGGGATCACTTTGGCTGTTTTTAGAGAAGATGGAAATATCCCCTGCTTTATGCAAAGGTTGTATATATATGTCAAGGTATCTAAAATATACGGTAGGGCCATTTTCAGAACTGAGCTACTAATACCATCATGGCCAGACGTACGTTTGTTCTTTAAGTACGAGATGGATTTTCCCACGTCGTATATCGTTAACAGCGGAATGCTGAATGACGTGTCAGGGTCCAGCCGTTCTGCACAAAACGTCTTTAGCTTTTCGGACACAGCTGAAGACTGACCAGAATATGTATTTTTTAGCAACGTACTGGCAGCCGAGAGGAAATGCTGATTCAAGATATCAGCTGATAACTGTGTACATTGTGCGGTATTTTTGGACCTCGTAAAAGCATTGATCGCTCGCCACACAGATACGACATCTTTCTTTCCGTTCATAAGACGGTGAAAAAGTGACCTTTGAGCTTTCCTCACTAAATGTTTAACATGGTTTCTTTGCCTTCGATAAGCAATAAAATCCTTCTTTCTTTTATAGTCATCTCGGAGCTGCATGGCATCCTTGATTTCCTTACTTAACCAGGCGGGAAGCTGGGGGTTCTTCACCCGTTTCTCTCTGAATGGAGCGTGTTTATCGAGAACACCAAGGAACAATCCGTACCACTCAGACAAAGCATCGTTGGGGTCATTATGGTAGTACACTGTATCAAAGTGTGTGCTACTTAAATCACAAAGAAATGTTTCCATGTTGAAGTGTTTAAGTGATCTGTATCTAATAGTCGTGTGCTGATGTTTTCGGAATGAATTATCCGCTTTTAATGCCAAGCAACAGCACACCGGGTAGTGATCGCTAATCCCTACCTGAAGCACGTCTACTGCCATCACCCTTGATTGAGTAGTTGTATATATGTGGTCTATAAGGGTGGAGGAAGTTGGACTAACACGAGTTGCTGTTTTAACTAGCTGCTTTAAACCAAACATAGACATGGTGCACTCCCAAGCAGGGTTATTCAAAAACATGTTAATATTGAAATCGCCTAGGATCAAAATTTCAGAGCTGGACTGTCTGACCTTATCCATCATGGCGATAAAGTCGTCGAACCATTGAAATGTTGATGCTGGGTTCCTGTAAATGTACCCGACCAGCACGGGGCTGGATTTGTTTGCCCTTAACTCAACCCAAATGCATTCTACGGTTTTTGACTCCAGGTCCCCACGCCTGCGAGTAATACCGCTAATTGAATTATGAATGTATACTGCAATACCCGTATGTCCCGGGTATTCAGCATCGCGGCGCAGTACAGTGAAGTCCTGGATAGAAACGGCCTCATCGCTGATGTTACGATTGAGACGCGATTCCGTTACACCAAACAAGTGAAATGGATTGGATTGACTCAAGAGCACACACAGATCGGGAACTTTGTTAGTTAAATGATAAACATTTAAATGGCCAATATGTAACTGGCGATCATACACCATGATTGCTAATGTATGTCAATACCAAAGAGTACAAATAAAAAAGCTTATAAATGATACAAAGGCAAATAAGAGCTGAAATAATAAAACAAAGCAAAAGAATATCAGTCCGCTCTAACACACAGAATGTGGGAGGCAAGTGAAAAAAAAAAAAAAAGAGTTTCTTCTACGCATTCACTGATATAGACCACACTACCGGTCACTAACGGTCACTAACAGGGACTAATCCCTTTAGCAAACTTCAACAGTCAAAGCTAAACGACCCCGCTGCGCGATAGGGGAAATAAAGTCAGCGCTGCGAAAGGACACAGATATGATCGTAGTGTGAATATACGTAGAGCACTAGTAGAGAAAGTGTCACGGTGCACAAGTACTAGTGCTATAAGCGTCACAAATCGCACAGAGTGAGAAGATCGGTATTCACGAATACTGTCGGCAGAAGTCAAAAGGATGACAATGTTAATATTGGACCACGCGCAGTGGTTGAAGTTAAAAACAAATGAATACGTCTCTGCGCAAACACAATAATTATGAGCAATGAGACGCAAGAAAATCAATTCGATATTGTTCAGTGTTAGCCTGGAAAGTAAAGCACAAAGTTATGTAAGGAAGAGTAACTGAATGTTCTGGAAATGAGTCTAATACACACGCACGGGGTGGCTGTACTGTGCCCACGGTTCCTGCTGTGCGTATGGCGTGTATGTGAGCGGGGGGACGCTGAAAGGATACGTTGGTTGCGTCATGCTGAAGTGTCCCCATGGTCCGGCCTCGCGATACTGTGGAAATGCGGCACTGTATGGTGGTAGTGGCGGTTGCTGCCACATAGGATACTGGCCCGGCATTTGTTGCTGATAGCTACATTGACTCTCTGCTGTACCACCAAATCTGGATTCGCTGTACTGTGATTCCAGACCTGGTGCTACAGCAGAGGACACTGACAGTCCACCTTGACTCTCCGGTGCAGCACCGAAGCTGGATGCACCACAGAGCGATTCCAGGTTGGGTGCTGCAGCGGACACTGACTGTCTGCCGGCTGCGACATTAGCGTAAGTGTTGGTGGTGCCAGCGTGTCCTTCACGTCGCTGACGGCGGTGACGGTCACCACCTGCAGGCTGGTTGTTGGGAGTGGTGACGTCAGTAGCTGGCCCTCCTCTCTTTATGTTGAGGGCCAGACTGATGGTGCCCTGGCGACTAGGATGGATGGGGTCACCGCGCCTGTAGAATTTTCTACGCGGCAACCCATCAACAGCAGTAAAGACCTGAGTGTTGTCTATCAGTGTGACACCCAGCTTTCTGCACACATGGAACAGGTTACTGTTGGAGGCGGTGATGGCCCTATACAGCTGGTGTCTACTGTCGGTCGGCAGGATGGAGGATGCCTGCAGACGAGCGCCGGGAAATACCCGCCTGCATTCCCGGACGAGCTGTTCCCACACAGCGCTGGTCACTTCCTTCTGTTTGCAATCGTTGATCCCCACGTGGAAGGTCACCAGTGCCACCGCTGTGTGGGACGCGTGTTGTCGCTGGAGCCAGTTCAGCAGGTGGACAGTCCGCAGGCCAGAGACAGATAATACGTCTACTTTTTCTATAGGGTAGGTGGGCATCTTCTCTGCCTTGATGTTGCGAACAACAGAGTCTCCAATGACCAGCGTGGTGGTGTCACTCTGCACTGAATGTCGCAGTATTTGCTCATCTGGAGACATTTTGTTATTACGCTGCTGCTGGCTGCTGGCGTGGTCATACCCGTTGTTGACCTCAGGCAGGCCGCCGGTAATCCGTACTGGTATGAGTCGCTCTGGGCTCTTCTCGGCTGCACTCACAGCCTGTACCGTGGCCAGTTCTTGCAGAACGGGTGGAGGGGAGGGGTGACAGGGAGCAGCGATTGCGCTGCCCGTTACCTGGCGCGGAGACGCACAGATATCAACATTGGCAGACAGGTCAGTTTGAGTGTTACCACTCATGGCAACGTCTGAGTTGTTGGACGCAGTGGCTGATTTCTTTTTCAACTGTTTTTGAATTTCCCTCAGGCGCTGCTTGTGGCTCTGTTTGGCGGAGGATAGCTGGTTGACAGTGCCGTCTGTGGCGTGTTGAGCTGTCTCCACACCAGTTATCCTGTCGTCCAGGCCGGACAACACTTCGCCCACACTTTTCTCCGTAACCTGTAGATCTCTGGCTCTCTTGACCGCCTCGTCACGGAGCTGACTCTCGAGCTGATCAATCCTGGCTAGGGCTGCTGAAAGTCCTTTGAACAGTGTACTGACGTCAGCGCGAAGGTCCGTGATGAGGTTACAAGCACTTTTGAGTTGTGCTCGCAGAGTATCAGGGTCAGTGGTGTCCTCGTGAGGACAGGTAGTCCCGAGGGCCGTGGTGGGTGCGGCCTCTGTATTACGTAATCCCAGTCCCGGAGACGCGGGACTGGCGTTCGTGTTTGGTCGGGTTGGGGGAAGGGGCGTGGCAGTGGACATTACGCCATCAACTGTTGCCGCAACAAGTGAAAAATCAGTGCGGGCGTTCTGAAGTGGCTGGCCAGTAGATGTGATGATGGGATTAGTCGGGGATGAGTGGTCGGATAGAAGGGGCGTCGGTTGATAATCCCCCGGAGACGCGGGACTGGCGTTCGTGTTTGGTCGGGTTGGGGGAAGGGGCGTGGCAGTGGACATTACACCATCAACTGTTGCCGCAACAAGTGAAAAATCAGTGCGGGCGTTCTGAAGTGGCTGGCCAGTAGATGTGGTGATGGGATTAGTCGGGGATGAGTGGTCGGATAGAAGGGGCGTCGGTTGATAATCCCCTGTGATTGACGACTCTGCCGGCTGCACAAGAAGAGAGACTTCTTTGTTGTCCGAGGGAGTGGAGAGGGTAGGCGTGATGGGGGTGTCTGCTAGGGAGACAGCCAACAGCAGGCCCCGTGAGGAGTTGGAAGGGGTGGCGGGTGAGGTGACGATACTTTCTGTAACGTCAGGGCCAGATGCAAGATGGTTGCTGGTGACGGGGACATTGTCTGTAGGGTCCGCTGTACCGGCCAGGAGCTGTTGTACATAATCACAAAGGGCCCGGTACTCCGATCTCACCCACAGACCCTTTCTCTTCCCCTGAATCATGCAGGTGCCACCGGTTGTCCGCCTCTTTCTAAAGTACACGGTGATGACGATAAGTTTGTTCTCGTCTGTGTGTACCGGCCCTTCATATATCTTAACTATTGTCTTGGCCAGGTGATCAGGGACCAGGGTGTGGGGAGAGAGGTAGCCATCAAGGGTGACAGCTTCATTGTCATAGTTGAAATCTTCCCATAACACATTGTGGACTCCTGCAGTGTGTTTGGGCAGAAGCTGCATGTATCTCACATACACGGCATTCCTCCACGTCTTGAGAATGCTGAGGGCATTAGCACCTTTACATTCAAATCTTGTTTGGAGTTTGTCTAAGGTGTCTCTCAGTACTGGGTCACGGGGGATGGTGGGAGTGGAAGGGGGTTGGTGTACAATGGCTATAGTTGTCATGGTTTCAGATAGGAACAGACATGTGATTTAGAGTGGGGCGGGAGACGAGGATGGGTCACTGACGAAATGTGGTTTATAGTTGGGGGTGGGGGGGGGGGGCAGTGGAGGGTGGCTACGCAGGAGAGGGAGGGCGTGCAGAGGCAAGAGGCAGAGCGTGGGTAGGGGGGAGGAGGCGCCAGGAAAATGGAGCAGGGGTAGTGATGGGTGTGAGTGGGAGGGGGGGTGGGTGAGGTAATGGAATGTGAGTAAGCCGAGGAGAGGGAGGGCGTGCAGAGGGTGGGTAGGGTGGAGAAGAGGGGCCAGAAACACGGGGAGGGGGTGGGGGAGGGGGAGGGAATGGAGGGTGGGTAAGCAGGAGAGGGCGGGCGTGACGAGGGTGGGTGGGGTAGAGGTGCCAGGAACAGGGGGGCGAGGTGGGGATGGGTGTTGGCGTAAGTCAAGTGTGGGGTTCTAGCTGGCATGGATTGATGACGTACGATGCCGGACCTGCCAAGCTGATCCTAGGCAGATAAGGCTGGAACTGTTTACTCGGGCGCGGGTCAGGCGTGACCGCCGACAGCGCCGCCTTGTGTAAACACATCTGGCAGCAGTTTCGTGGCAAAGACAGCAGTCTTAGTATCAGTGGTG